>JAPPVO010000032.1:75909430-76106930 GCA_030407325.1 Camellia japonica | reverse complement strand
TTTAAGGTTTAGAAACTAAATAAATATTGAAGTTTTTCTTTGCTGCAATTTCTGGGAAAACTTTTTTGTTCTTGAAAATGAATTAAAGAAAACTCACAGGAATTGTGTTGGGTGCAAGCAGTTCAAATTAAGGGTGGGCAGTGGATATTCCTATCCGCCCAAACTGACCGATCAGAATCAATCCGTCATATTTTGGACAGATGTGTAATGACGAGCGGACGGTTGCGGATTAATTATTTTCAATTTGTATAGTTTTGGATGGATGGCGGATTTGAGGTTTCTTTGAACGCAACCGAACCGTCAAATTGCGAGCACCACTAGTAATTTGTAAGATTTTGTTTTTTTAATTTGTTTAGATATTTTGTTTGTGTTTTCAATTGAAAAAAAGTTTAGATATTCTATTGTGTTTTCAATTTGGAATTCTATTATCAAATAGCAAGGGTCGATATTTGGTATTTTTGTATGGAAAACATAATGTTTAATTTGTCATTTTATAAAAAAAAATCAAATTAAATAGTTTTTGAATAAAAAAAAGTAATGAAATAGTTTTGATAATGTATGATTTTCTTATATGTATTTATTATTGGTATCTGATAATTTACTTGATAATTTTTTAATTATGTTGAGTTGGATTGTTATTCAAAAAAAAAAATGATATTATATTGTGTTCAAAATTTGTAAAAGTTTAAACTGTCAAATTGATTCGCATCTATTCGCTAATCTGTTCAATCTGCATCTATTAATTCGGTGGACAGATGCGGATTAATTTTTTTCAATCCACCTTTTCGGCATACGAATGGCGGATTAAAGATTTTTCGATCGCAATTGAACCGCGGACACCTCTAGATCAAATAAGTTTATTTTTTTAATTTTTTAATTATTTATTTATTTTTCCATACTGGAGCAATGGATATATAGATATATGTTTTCACATCATTTGTGACATGTATTTGTGAGGAGAGGTGATCTTAAAATATAACTCCATTGGTTGTTAAGATAGTGGTTGATAGTCTGACTGTATATCTCCATTGGTTGTTAGGATAGTGGTTGATAGTTTGACTGACTTTATTGATAGATTTGATTTTCAGCTCATACTAAAAGTTTACGTTGCTATCGGATTTGATGTGATTCGATAACTATACAGGACATTATATAAATCATTATCTAATGTGATTGACAATTTGATTGCTATTGTCACTTGATTTACTTAATTGAAAAATTATTTGGTACTCTAGTGTCATGAAGCGATATTTTTTACTATCATAGTCCTCTCATTTTCCAATCATTTAACATTAAATTGTGGATCTTATATTTTCTATCAATCACAATATTATTGGGGCGTTACTTGATGGTTTGACGGTGTCCTAAGAGAATCAATAACTCCTCGACTTGATTACTTTACGTCATCCTGAAGAAATAATTAGAGATTAAATTTATTTTGGTTATTAAAAATAGGGATGTTTTTAAAAAAAAAAGCCGGTCTAATTGAGTTTAAACTGTTGATTTGGTTTGATTTTTATTAATTTTGATTATGATTATAAAAATGATAGAACCGTTCAAATTGAGTTAGTGACATTTATTTATATTTTTATATGTAAAAATTAAAATATAAAAAGTGTTTTTTTTTTATTTATAAGAATTGAATGCTAGTCTTCATTGTGAAATTGATACTCTAACCAATTTAATCAAACTAATTAGTATTAGTTTGTTTACTAACATAAAGGTTTAAGTGAGTTGATTTTTTGACCTTTTGGTTATTTTGGCATGTATCTAAAAAGTCTCGTTTGGGTTGGATATTTATGACTTGTTTGACTTTTATAAAGAAAAAATGAAATGATTATGATTTAGATGTGATATTTTATCTTAATGATTTTTTAGTTTATTTTGTCTTTTTATGACTATTTTAACCTGATAGCCTCATGCCAAACGAGGGCAAAATATATATCATATTAATTGTTATGTAAAATTTCAAAAACTGTAAAATTGAACAAAACAAAATCAATTTTTGTGATTTGATTCTGGTTTGGTTTTACAAGTTCAATGGTTCGGTTGTGGTTCTAATTTTTCTAAAAATGCAGAAACCAATTCAGTTCATGGTTTACTCTAAAACCGGACTAATATGATCTGTGTACACTCCAAATTAAATTTTTTTTTCCTTCCTACTTTGACCTTGAATGTTTCTAACCTTTTTTAATTTACTCCCAAAACAAACTACCTTCCAATTTTGAATGGAAAAAAGTCACTTTGGTAGTTATGTTATGGCAAAAATAAATTATATTAAAATTTATTTGAGCTTTGAGAAACTGTATTTTGAATTACTAGAAACAAGTTTGACAAAAATATTTATTAAAAAATAAAATTTTGAATGTTAAAAAATATTCTCACCCCAAAAAGAGATTGTATGAAAATAATTAGTTTTTTTTCACTAATGTAATTTTTTATTTTTTTTCTTCAAAAAATAGATTATAAAAACTCAATCAAATAGAGTGTTCGAGTGTGTATGAACGGCGATAGCCATGGTATAGGGGTGGAAAACGATGAAGGAAGGGGACAAATATGAGCGATGGAAGTGAAGAGAGGTGCTAGAGGTTGAGATAGACGAATGCTATAAAAAAATAGTGAAAGTTTGGAGGTGAATTTGCATTTTAAATTCTGGGTTTTAAACCTAAACAAAAAATAGTTTTGGAAATAAATTTAAAAAAAACACAAATCAATGAGAAAAAATATTTTAAAAGTTAAAGTAAAAAATTGTAAAATTTAAGAGAAAACTTATAATTTATCGATTTTTATGTCATGTGATGCCAAGTGAAATTTTTTACTTAAAATTAGATGGAAGTCAATTTTGAGAGTAATTTTAAAAAAATCACAAACATTATAGTTAAAATAAGAAAAAAAAAAAAAAAACTTAAAGAGTCAAAATGAGGGGTCTGCATGAGATAGACGTTACATGTCACGCATGCGGTCCAAAGCCTTTTCCACGCGGGAGGGAGAGCGAGATTTAACCGTAATGCCATTCTCAGTAATTTCATTCAAATTCAACGGCAATTATGATTTAAAAATAAATAAATTATAAATATATTTTTTGAGATTTAATTAAAATATAAATAATTTTATTTTCACCTATTAATTTTTTTCAGTATACATACTTAATAAATATTTTTTTAATACACACATTATAAAAATATAAATTCTCAATACATATCTCTATATTTTAATATTACCTTCATTTTCAATTTTAAAACCCTAAGTTATGTTTGGTTTCAATTTTTGAATTTTTTATGAGAAAAATATAAATTAATTTGAAAAAAATAAATACCAAAAAAATATTTTCTAATTTTTAAATTTTTTTGTCTCTAAAAATATGAAACAATATTGAAATAAGAATTTTTTTTTAATTTATTTTTGAAAACATATTTTAAAACTATACCAAACAGAGTCTAATTTTATGGTATTTTAGAAATAGGGTTTGAGTAGAAGAAGATGGGGGTATTATGGTATTTTTATTCTAGTATAAAATTGTATTAATGAAAATTTTCATTAAGTGTGTGAACTGAGTGGAATTAGAGTGTGGAAATAGAATTACCCCTTCTGTGACTCTGAAAATTACATTCCACCCCCTGAGATTTCTAATTTCATAAAAAATCTCTCATTTTATTAATAAATCATCAAATCAATTAACAGTTTTTAATAATATTAGAAATATATTTTAATTAATAATTTAATTAATTTTATTATTGTATAAGAAAGTAATTATAAATTTTATTTTTTTAGTTAATTATGTTAAATAATTGTTTTTGACAATGAGGTATTTGTAATTTTCAAAATCACAAGAAGCAATTTATACTTTAAGCAAACTTAAGGAGGTGTATTTGTAATTTATCCTTCTAAAAAAAACCATAAAAGTAAACGAGTGCTACCATTGGCACCTCACCAATTATTTTAGACCCATCATTTTCTTAGACTCCCATTTATAAATTCTAAAATCCTTAAAATTTATTTTCTCCCTCCAAATAATATTAAAATTATCTTTGTGAAAACATTCCACCTATTCAATTAAATACACACCCCCACACCCCAAAAAGCCTCTTTCCCAAAAGCCCTAACAAAACCCACGAAGGTGATTACTACTTCATCTCCACATACTTCTTCATGACATGAGAAAATAAATGTAGATTTTTTTTGTTGTTGATTTAAAATTCTCCTTTTGTGGATTATATGATTTTTATGAGTTTCAGTCATCTGTTCCCAAACAAATAAGAAATGTTCGGTTATCTGTTCTAGAACAAATGAACAATGTTTGGGCCTATATTTTCGAATTTTGGCCATATGTTCGGGAGTTCAATCCGAAAAAAATGACGAGCAATTTTTATTATTTTTGTCATTTTTTATCAATAAACTTACCTTTATAAGGCCAATCTCCTCTGAACTAAGAACACTATCAAAGTTATGAATCTCCTCTGTGCTTTTATTGTTGTACTCCTTTCATCTCATGGAGTTGTGGTTGTCCGAAAAATTTCCACTCATTGTTATTGCTAGAAAAGTGTAGGTAATCAAATAGTTGCCACAATTACTGCTGAAATATTGCCGTCAAAGAGTTTTCAAGGTTTTGAGAGTGGATAGGCTTTGAAGGTGAGATTTGGGGAAGATAAATGAGTGGTGATGGAGGTAGGTGCTCTAATAAACTCTAACTCTTGATGTAGTGGATGTGTTGGTTTAATTGTGAGATGGGGTGTCCAAAATTATTAATATCTTTTTTGATAATTTCATTTGAGGTTATTATTGTAATAAAAAAAATTAAAAAATGTGGAGGTCCAAAATAATTGATGGGATGCTAATAACAGCACTCAAGTAAACGTGCTCGTAGCCCTAATACAATCACAATGGAAAATTCTATTATACACATCTTATATTAAATGTATTTTTAGTTATGATTAATTTTTTCCCCTTTAATCATGACATTATTTTAAGATATTTGATTATGGCTTATTTGTGTTTAGTTATGATTTTTTTTTTTAATTATGGTGCATACTATAGTATTTTCCCAATACAATAGACACAAGGGTGCGTGGTGTGATTCGATACGATTTGATAGTAAAATTATAAATAAAATTGTGAATGACATGTTGACAATAATCAAATTGAAGTTTGAGTGATTTCAATTTGTTAGTTGATTGAAAAATAATCTTAAACAATTATCAAGTATTTACATAATATATAACACTAATTTATATAATAATTTTCATATATATATTGCTAACTAATTATATATATATAACATTAATTTATAATAAAATGTGCATTCTAAATCTCTTTTACGTTGATTTTTATTTTGATATTTTATTAGAGATAAAAAAAAAAGAAAACAAAAATTCTAATATACATCTTTTTAAAAATAGTATACCATCTGCTGCATCACTAGTTATATCATTTTCTTCTTTAATTTATGACAAATTTTCTTCTTTAATTATGACATTATTTTAATTATGACTTATGAATTCTTTAATTATGTCTTATGTCATGTTTAGTTATGGTATTTTTTTTCTTTTTTTTTAGTTATGACTTATAAAATTGAAATTATTTTATTTTTTCTTTTTAGTTATAAAGTGTATATATGTGTACACTCCTTAAAGGGCGTGTACTATATGCACTTACAACTATAAAATAAAATGATATAATTTTATACTTTTTAGGTCATAACTTAAAAAAAGAGAGATTTTTTGATAAATCCTCTTTCTAAGAGTTTTATTTCATCAAATCCATATTCTTTTTTATTATTCCATTAAGTTCTATTTGAGGTAAGAAGACCAAAACACCCTCAATCTCTCCTACCCCCAATAATGTTGATATTTAATATTGATTGTCATTATGTTTTGATAGTTTCTATGACTATTCCTATTTCCCATATCTTCACTCCAAAAAAATGCATTAACTACAAACCACTATTTAATGTTAATATATATTACACACAAAACATAGTTCTTTATTGATTGTCATTATATTTTGTAGTTCCTATGCATTTAAATCTTGACTGTACGTGATGACGTGAATGTTCACATCAGATGACGTAAATGTGAATGTTCACATCAAATGATGTTGTGATAAAGGTGATGTTAAGGTTTGCATCAACATTGCATCAAATTACACAACCACAAGTCTCAATCTTTATTTGAATATAAACATGACTGTACATAATGACGTGAATGTTCACATTAGATGACGTAAATGCAAATGTTCATATTAGATGATGATGTTGTGATAAAGGTGATGTTAACTGCTTTTCCTAGCTCTGTTTTTTCTTTTCTTTTCCTCTGTTGTTTTGCTTGTATTTCCATTTTCGATGTACCGAAAAAAAGATAAAGGTGATGTTAAGTCTCACATCAGATGAGAGAAAATGTTCACATTATTTTTAATGTGTTGTCAATTAAAAATATATTCATATCAGATGAGAAAGAACGTTCACATTATTTTTAATGTGTTGTAAATTAAAAATATATTCACATTATATAATAATATAAAATAATAATATCAGTGTTATTTAATTTGTGTATGAAATTTCTTATGCCTTGGTCCTTTATCTTCTTTCTGCTCCCCTACATTAAATATCAACATTAAATATAAGGGTAAAAGAGTCTAAAAAAATAGAGTAAATAAAAAAAAAAAAAAGACTTTATGGACTAAAAGTATAAATACATAGGACTAAGTGGGTTAAAAATTCCTTCATAAACTTCTTGGATTAGAACATTTCTCAATGAGATTTATGAATAAAAATCACTTAAAAGAATAAAAAAAGTCATACTCAAAATCTCAAAATAATGTCATAACTAAAATAATAATAATAATAATAATAATAATAATAATTAAAAAAGAAAATAGAATAACTAAAAATGTATATGCTATAGGGGTGTATAATAGAATTATCCTATAATAGAGCGGACTGATTTCGAAGGAGATTATAAATTTTAGGGTAAATTGCACTCACCTTCCTTGGGGTTTTTGACAATTATAGGGACAGAGACCTCTTCTATAGTTTCAATTATAACAGAAATTTCTAACATTGTCAAAATTCTTTCCTCCCTTTAATTTAAGCCAAACAGTGTTAACTTGGTTATGCAAATGACCATAATACCCTTTACACTTAATACCCTTTAATTGTAATTTACTATATATTAAATTATCATTTTATTTCTCACAAATTTTTTATTTTTTTATTTTTGTATTTCCTTGACTTTGCTTTTTTTTTTTCCTTCTTTTTTTCTACTATAAGTTTTGAACTTTTATAAGTTAAAAATAAAATAAAAAATCAACCATTAATGAAATTAAGAAAGAATATCTATGTTTCTTATTTGAATTAATTTTGAGATTTAATTTAATAAAAATAATTTAAATGAAAAAAACAAAGATGGAGATATTCATTTTAGATGTTATAAATAACAAATTATTTTATTATTTTATTATTTTCAAATAATTTATTTCTTCAAGTAAAATTATATTTTAATTAGATGTAAGAAAAGACAAATTTAAATAGTTTATTATTCTCAAATAATTTCTTTATCTTTCATTCCTATCATCTAATTTTAATTTATTGTAATGCAATTAGATATTTTTTTTCACTTTCATATTTATTTTTAAAATTTTTATTTGTAAGGTGAGAAATATTGACTTATTTTTTTAATGATAATTAAAATTTTAGAATAAGATAGGATTGTGAAAAGATAAAATGATAATTATATGTATATATATTTATGGGGTAACATTTGGTAATTTTTATAAGTCAATTTTTTAATTATAAATATGAAATGTTATTATGTTTATTTTTCTTAAAAAACATTTAATACACAATTATGTTTACAAAACAAAAGAAAAATTCATATTTCGTAAGTTGCTATGGTATTGGGTAATGCTAGCAAACATTGATGAGAAAAAATGATGAAAAAAATTGAGGAAAAAACATAGAGAAGAGAACAAATAATAATAATAATAATAATAATAATAATAATAAATTATATGGTGTTGCTATTTGCTACAGTGATATTATGAAAAAACGAATGAGAAAATAAATAGAAAGAAAAATCAAAAGAAATAAAATAAAGAAAATGGAAAGAGATGGATAATTTCTCCAAATATATATTTCTCATACGGAAAAAAACTCGAATACCTATATATATTTTTAAATTTTTATTCAAACTATAATTTCTCAAAATAATTATTTATAAAATTGGTGGTATTTTTTTTAAAAATAAAACATCTTTTATACTTTGTTTCGTAATTTTCAAATAAATGATTGTACTTAATCTAGTATAAGATTTAACGGTGATCAATTTATTAGCTCTTTTATTTTTATTTCTTATTTTTTTTAGATAAGGTAATGTTTAGTTATTCTGTTATATATATACTTATCTTAACAATTTAGAATTTTTTAAAATATTGTATAGAATTTAATAATTTTGTTTAACATTATTAAAATAATGTATGTGTCTTTATTAATTTTTGTAAAATCTTAGGAGAGACGCGTGAAATTTACTATTTGAATAATAAGGCAATCTTAAAAATTTTTACTCATAGTACATGACATTAACATAACGTTATCATATTCTGTTAAATAAATTAATAAAAATTAACGGTGAGAGAATTTTAATAATAACTTCCTAAGTAAGAGTGATTTTTATAATTATTAAAATCTTTAAAAAAAATCCTTGTAATTACAAAATGTCAAAGAAGCGAGTATAATTTACCTAAAACTACGACACAATTAACAAGCAAATGGGTACAAATCGTGATATTTTACACCGAGAGAGAGAGAGAGAGAGAGAGAGAGAGAGAGATCTGATGGGTATGTGTTGGGGATGAAACGGGTCGGGTATGGTCGAACCGGGCCCACAAAAGAGCATTAATGGCCTCGCAGAAATGAAAAGAAAAAGATGAGCAAGATCTGTGTATATGGTTTCATCTTCCTCTTTACTATGTCCTCTCGAGCTCAATCTGGACCTCCATTGAAGAAGAATCATCTCAAGAATCGGAGCTTTATCAAATCCACTCAATTCATTCAATTTTCCGGTATCTTTCTTCGCATTTGATTTAGCTCACACAAAACTAGATTTACAATTTCGCAGTATTTAACATTTACGTGTTTGAATATACATTTATACATACATCTATGCATATGTATATGTATATGTATATATGGACACACATGTGTGTATGTATATGTGGTTAAAATAGGGGGAGAATCTTTCTTGCTATGAGCATATGCTTGGTATTAGAGATGCCTAAATTATTAGTTTCAGGAGAGAGTAAATTTATGCTGATTTTGTTGGATTTTTTTTTATTTTTAAAATTTAATTTTTTTTTGAATTTTCAGATTTGAGCTCTGGGGTGGCCTCTGTACGCTGCAGTAGAGTTCAGATCGGGTTGTTGCAGTGTATGGCATTTTTCGGGACTAGTTCGGATTTGAATTTCTGATTACAATTATTCACTTTCAAGGGTTTTTTGTTTGGATTTGTTGAAATAATTGAAACCTGGAAGAGTTTCTTAGTAGGAACTGTGAATCTAAAAACCCTTTTGGTTTCTGGGTTTTTATTTCTAGTGGGTGAAACCCTAGAAATGGTTTGAAGTTGTTGGAAGATGTGGAAATTTTTGAATAGTTTGAATTGTAGAAGAAAAATGGGAAAAACTATAGCTTTGTTCAAGTAATAGAAAGGAAAAGAATCAATGGAAGACTGGTCAAAGCATGCTCACAGTCCTGCTCATTCGGCAGTTGCACGCCGTGACTATGCTACCCTCAAAAACATTATCTCGACCCTCCCTCGGCTGGCAAAAGCTGGCGAAGTTAATACTGAAGAGGAATCTATTGCTGCCGAGCTTCAAGCTGATGCTGTATCGGCAGTTATTGATCGGCGAGATGTTCCGGGCCGTGAGACCCCTTTGCATCTTGCAGTGCGCCTAAGGGATCCGACCTCTGCTGAGATTTTAATGGCGGCAGGTGCTGACTGGAGTCTCCAGAATGAGAATGGCTGGAGTGCTCTCCAAGAAGCGGTTTGCTCCAGAGAGGAAAATATTGCTATGATCATTGCTCGGCATTACCAGCCTCTTGCCTGGGCCAAATGGTGCCGTAGGCTTCCTCGCATTGTTGCTTCTGCAACTCGAATTCGTGATTTTTACATGGAGATAACCTTCCATTTTGAGAGCTCCGTGATTCCATTCATCGGTCGCATTGCCCCATCTGACACTTATCGAATTTGGAAGCGTGGTTCCAATCTTCGTGCTGATATGACCCTTGCTGGCTTTGATGGGTTCCGAATTCAACGGTCTGATCAGACTTTCCTATTCCTTGGAGATGGATATTCTTCTGCAGATGGGAATATCTCTTTGCCTCCTGGCTCTTTGATTGTGCTTGCTCATAAAGAGAAAGAAATCACAAATGCTTTGGAGGGAGCTGGTGCTCAACCGACAGAAGCTGAAGTTGCCCACGAAGTGGCTTTGATGTCTCAAACTAACATGTATAGGCCAGGTATTGATGTCACTCAGGCTGAACTGGTTTCCCATCTAAATTGGAGGCGGCAAGAGAGGACTGAGATGGTTGGGAATTGGAAGGCCAAGGTCTATGATATGCTTCATGTGATGGTGAGTGTTAAATCAAGGCGGGTCCCTGGTGCTATGACAGATGAGGAGCTTTTTTCTGCGGATGATGATGAAAAGTTAGGACATGAAGGTGACTATGATGACGTATTGACAGCTGAAGAAAGGATGCAGTTAGATTCTGCGCTTCACATGGGAAATTCAGATGTTCTATGTGAGGATGATGAACATGGGATTCAGGATGGTCATGAAAATGGCGATTCCTTTGAAAGTTGTGAGCCCAATGGTGTTACGAAAGAGAGGAAGAGTTGGTTTGGTTGGAATAAGAAAGGTTCAAAACTCGGAGGTGATGATCCTGAGGATTCAAAAATTTTGAAGAAGTTCTCAAAGTTGGGCCCAGAAGGTAGCAACCAGCGAGCCAATGACAGTCGAAGATCATCTTCTGACATTCCCAGGGAGGATGCAGGGGACACTAAAAAGAACAAAGATAAAAGCAGCAAGAAGAAAAAGAAGAAAGGGACCACAAGTGAATCTAAGAGTGAAAGTGAGTATAAAAAGGGTTTAAGGCCTGTTTTGTGGCTGACCTCAGATTTCCCTCTAAAGACAGAAGAACTCTTGCCTTTACTTGACATCTTAGCCAACAAAGTGAAAGCTGTTAGGAGACTGAGGGAGCTTTTAACTACTAAACTACCTCATGGCACATTTCCTGTTAAGGTAGGTACCTTGCCCACTCTTTTTCTTTTTCAGTGGATGGTTGTAGTTTTTCCTGCCACTAATATAAAAATTCTATAACCATGAGTTTGAACTAGCCTTATTTTCTCATCTCTAGATGGATGGAGTAGGATCCACTGAAAATGCTCAATTTGTTCCACTACGTCTATAGGTTTGAGCTTGTGGTGAGTATATTTGATGAATGTAGCAGTACTCGTGCTTGTAGAATCACCCGATGAACTAAATAAACCAAACTTGATGGGTTACTTCCAGTTTTGATATCAATAATATGCTCTCTATAATGAATTAAAATCCAAAGGAAATATGAGTTGCAACTTTAAGTTGGCTAACATCAGTTAAGGTATATGAGTAGGACATATGAATAGTAGTTGTCTAGTATTCGTTGAGCCTGATATAATTTCTCAAACAAAATATTGAGGAACATGTCTTGGATTTAGTTTTCTCTATGTAGAAATAATTTTGGGCTTGTGCATATGAATATATTCCTGCCACTTTTCATTGTTGTGATGTGTAGCTTAAACCTTGTTTTTATGTATCTTTGGCCTTTGGCCTTTGCCCTCTATCTTTCATGTAGTTGTTTTTTGGTTTCCTTGATTATTAATGAATTTTTTTGGCCATACCCTTACACAAATATTATTTTTTGTTTCTCTGTGTTGTATAAACAATTGCCATTGTATTTCAGATCTGAATATAATTCATCGGGTTTGTCAGAACATGTTTATATTCTGCTCATGCAATTGTGGCTATACTGTAAAAACCTTACACCTTCAGAATTATTAGCAATAGGCCTTGAATTGGTACTTTTTTTCTTTCTGTGTGGTATGAACAATTGCCATTGTATTTTAGATTTGAATATGCTTCATCTAATTTTCCAGAACATGATCCATTACCCTGATAATGTGAATGTGGCTAGACTATAGAAACCTTTACACATCTTGAATAATCAGCATCTGCCTTGGGGGCTGACTGTTTAAATTCTAGTTCTCTAGAAAATTATGAATATAGGTAAAAAAAATAGAAAAGAAAAAAAAATGAAAAAAAGAAAAAGAAGAAGATATTGTATTGACATTATAGTTCTCAAACTGAATTATGTTCTTCTCTGTAGCAAAAAAGAATCTTCATAACCAGCCCTTTGTCCTGACCTGTGAAGCACCGACACTTTTCAAAATAAGTGCTGTATCCATGTCGGACACATTGACACTTTGGGGACACGTATGGGACACACCACATGGCGTGTCCCCTTATTTAATTAATTTATTTTCAGGGGATATACCGAGGACACTTCGGGGATACACTAGGGACATGACAAGTTGTCTTTTTCTCAATTTTAGTTAGTGCTTTTGATGAATGTCAAATGTCGAATGTATATTATTTTTTTCTTAAATTTAAATACTTAATAGATCATTCATAAAAAAAGATATAAACTGTAAGTGTTAATTTAAAAGTTTTTTTTTTTAATAAAAAAAATAAAATTAGAGTTAGTTTTTGTTAATATTGATTGTTTGTGGATGTAATATTAATCTAGATAGCAAATAAAAATATATGAAAACATATTTTATTGCCGTGTCCCTGCTGTGTCCGTGTCCGTGTCCCCATATTTTTGAAATCGCCATGTCTCCGTATCCGTATCCGCATCCGCATCCGTGTCTGTGTCTACATCAGTTGTGTTTTTACCTTGACAGCATGAAATCTCTTCTTTACCTCATTTATCATTTTCCTTCATTACTCTTCCTTTTCAAACAATAACTCCTGTATTTTACAAACTGGTTGATAAATCTTGTTGTAAGATTATTCGCCTTTGTGTTCTTACTAGCTTTCTAAAGTGGGTTGCAGTTCTGCTCTAAGGAAGACTTCAAAGCGGTTAATATTTGTGTAACTAGGAAGCTTGCAAAGTGGTTGGTATTTGTTTTACCTCTCCTAAATTCCTGGCTGAGAAACCTTGATAGAGCAGTTTACTCTGTGCAGACACATTAGTCTCTATGACCCTAGTTTGCTCATGGAGTTTTGGATCTGTGGTAATGTTACAGGCACTGTTATCATGGTAGAGAGGGATGAGTGTTTGTGTGGAAAGGTAAAGCACTCTGATGCAGTATGTAGATGTTCAATATTTAGCTCACGCGCAACAACTTTCCATCACCCGAGTGCTTAATTTATGATTTAGGCCTTGTTTGTCATAATCTAAAAAAGTCAAAAAGTCACTATCCTATTTAAGTCACATCATCTTATTTAAGTCACATCACCTCTTTATCACATCACTTCAAACCTAACACATATTTCATAAAAAGTCAAAAAGTGCACTTATTTAGATCATCCGAAAAAACCCCTAATTAATTAATATCCTTTAATGTTTAGTATTTATTTATTTATTATTATTGTTTTCCCTATTTTATTAAGGTTTTGAGTTTCTTATTTTATTAGGGTGGTTAGCTTATAAATAGGAGGCTTGGCATAGTATTAGGCAGGCTTGAATTAATGAAATTGAGTGTTGTTTAAGGCTATGGTCTTTGTGTGATTAGGGGAGTGGCCCTTGCCTATGTTCTACATCACACGTGTGGAAATAATATTACGAGTTGAATGAAGGGAGCTTGGGTGAGGGAAAGGGGGTTTGGGTGTTCAGAGGTTGGGTATTTTCAACAAAACTCTATTGTGCAAGTGACTGAAGAGATTTGTATGTGAGAGGGATATATTTTGGATAATGGTGGAGACAACCAAGAATCGTATTTCTTGGGGTGATTGTTTTGGAAGTGACCATATCACATGTGTGGGCTTTGGAAGGAGTATCCATAAAAAATGGGATGCCCTTTTCAAATTTGCTAGTTTCAAGGCAGGGAGGGGTGATAGGGCGAAGTTTTAGTGATACAAATGGTGTGGAGGTGATGAATTGGAGAGATCCTTTCCTTTTCTTTTTCTTGTTGATTCGGATAAAGAATGCTCTGATGGTGGATTATATTTGGGGTGGAGGTAATGATATTTTTCTGCATGTTGGATTGAGAAGGAATGTGCAAGTTTGGGAAGTGGAGTAGTTGACTGATTTGCTCAACATGCTTTATGGGATTAGGGGTGTTGGGAATGGTCAAGATTTGTTGTGTGTATGTGGAATCCAGCCCATGAGAAGATCCTTTTGATTGATAATCTAATTAGGAGGTGACAAATTATTATAAATTGGTGATGCTTTTGCAAGAGTGATGGTGAATCGGTCCTCATTTGCTTACCCTAATGTGGATAGCAATTTGTAGGGGTTGGTTTTTGGTACCTTCTGGGATGGAGTCTATGTTTCATAGAGATATGGCAGGGGTTATGCTCGGTGGTGGGTAGAAAGGGTAGGGAAGTGAAGCGAAGGCAGTTGGCATGATGTCTGGCTTCTTTGTGTTTAATGTGGCTTCTATGGAGGAAGTGAAACAAGAGGAAATGGTGTAGAGGAGACTTTGCATAGGCTTAAGAGCTTCTTTTAGGCTATCGTTGGATGTTAGAAAAGTTTTTTCAAACCATGATCAAACTATAGATTTGTTGATTCTATTACTTTTGAGAATCTATAGGCGTCTTTTTTTTTTTTGTCGTCGTCTTTTGAGTGTATATGCTTCTTTTGCTAGAGTGGCTAAGGTTAGGGTGATTCTATTTACACCATAAAAACATCTCGTTTCATTTTTTATTACAATTTTATTCCTACTTAAATTTACTAAAAATAATCGAACTCAAAAAATCCAAAACCCTAATTTCTCATTACACCCACCACTTCCCCACCCTCTCTTCCAGTCCACCACCACTGTTGATGCTCACAGCCACCCCTCCACACCCCATTGGTAGCTGCTGCCACCCCCAACTCCTCCCCTCTTTTGCTACCCCCTTTTTTCCTCCTCCAACTCCTACCTTGAACCCTAAATGTGAAAACCGCAGATCTGTGGATAAGGGGTTGCAGTGGGAACAGGGCTGGTTAGGGGGTCATAGTGGGAGTTGAGATGTTTTAAAGCCATTATTTTCTCAGTGACTATGGTATAGTGATTGTAGGCTGATGAATCAAAGATGGGTTAACTGGTGATGATAGTGTTGACATTATATATACACACGTGTGTGTGTGTGTGAGAGAGAGAGAGAAAGAGAGAGAGAGAGAGAGAGAGCATTGTCTGTGCTGTACCGAATCATGATTTATCTTTTCTGACATAATTACTTTTGGTGGATTGCACAGAAAGTTGCCATCCACTTAGTAGTTTATAGAAGGCTATTGAAACTCTTCTTTTTGGAATAGTTTTTTTATTTTTGTTTATGTATCCGCTTGTCTTAATTTGATTAACGAAATAGCCTTTGATAGGGCTGCATGGAGAAGAAGGATTCATGTAACCGATCCCATTTGATGGACTTAAGGCTTGGTTTGGTTTGGTTTGGTTATGTATCCGCTTGTTTCCTTTTTGAAGTAAAATTAGAGAGTGGAAATCATGGACAGATACTAATGATACTAATCACCTTGGAAGTGGTTATCTACTTCTATGATTGCTTCATGCTTATTATGGTTGTTTGTTTCCTATAGGTATTTTTAATGGAAACTGCTTTTAGAAAACTGTACTCATCTGCTCTTAAAAACTACACATCTGGAGCTTGGTTTACCCCAATTGTACAAAAATTTTAAAAATGATTACAGTTTTTTGAAGTTCACGCACTTTGAAGTAGCTTGAAATGTGAAATATAGCTTGCATATGTGAAAATTAGGAGGCACCAACTCGGAGACACAGAAACTTGCTTCAACCTGCTTTAGATACAAATACCAGCTTATGAATCTACAACTATTATTCGGTTTAAAGAGGAAGTCTTCTGTTTACACTTTTAATTTGGAAGTGTTTTGATTATATGTTTTACACATTTTTCCAAACAATAATTGAGAAATTGATCTTGCAATCGTCAAGTTAGATCCATAGCATATGGTTACTTCTGTTTATTTTCTGTTGACCCATCTCAAATTTGTGTGTGTGTGTGTGTGTGTGTCTATTTCACCTTTCAAAACTGAAAAAATTTGTTCATTGTAGCAGAGACACTTAGGACCATGTTCCTGATGAACATGTCTTTATTTTCTAAACATTGAACTAGTAAATAATCCTTGCTTCAATTGCAACCAAAATGGTTCGGAAGGTAGCTTAAATAGCCTATGTACTCCGGCAAAGCATAAATATGCATCTTTCAATCCAAACAGATTTGATAAGATTTATCTATAATAATATCATTTCTACTGCATTCTAGCATGGGCTTTTAGACTAAAATAATTCCTGTTTTCCGCAACTGCAGCTTGCTATTCCTATTGTTCCAACCATTAGGGTTCTCATCACTTTTACAAAGTTTGAGGAGCTTCAACCAATGGAGGAGTTCTCAACCCCTCCCTCCAGTCCCGTACATTTCGAAGACGCCAAGTCCAAGGAATCCGAGGGGTCCACATCGTGGATGTCATGGATGAAAGGAAGCCGAGGTGGGCAATCAAGCGACAGTGAAAGCCGCAGCTTCAGGGATGAGACTGACCCTTTTAACATACCATCCGACTATGCATGGGTCGATGCCAATGAGAAGAAGCGCCGAATGAAGGCCAAGAAAGCCAAAAGCAAGAAACATAGGAAACAACCCTCGGCAGCTCGAAGCGGGGATGGCGGACGTCAGATGAGCGAGGATTTGGAAGAATAGCGGCAGGAGACATCCGAATTGATAGGTTGCCGCTTCGGGATCATTTGCAAGATGGAGATGTGGTAAAAAGATTATTCCTTGCATTCTGTCCTTTATTCTTGTGCCCTTTAGATTTGGATGCGATAGAATATGACTTGTTAGGGGATTGATTGTTTCTTGTTTCCAAAGAAGAAGATCTCTATCTTCTATCCATTGTTGTATTGTTATGCGACGGGAAATTTGGGAGGAACAAAATATTCTTGTGTTTATTTTTAATAGCTCGTCTTTGTTCTAGTTTTTCTCAAACTTCATCTCCATGTATCTACTACTATATCTGTTTTACATTTTTGATTGGATTATTCTTCTTAATCCTCGGACTAGTTAAGCATCTTAATTCATGAACGTGCAGTTGCGGCTCCAGGAATTTGTCTTACGGGGTGGGTCATTTAAACTTTTCTTACCCATAGAATTGAATTACATCAAAGGAACCTCTATTATAGGTGTGGTTCTGGCTATATGGACTGCATCTTTTGACGTAATTGGTTATATTCCTTACCTTAGGACCAAATTGGTTGTTTGGATGGTAAAAATTTGTAACAAGGGTATCTGATGCTGTTCCTGTTACAATATGGCCTGATGGGATCATTTAAACTTTTCTGATGGTGTTATTTTAAGGGGTATTGACCCATAAATTCTAAAATTATAGCTAGGGTAAATTATAAGTATATTTCTTGAAATTTGTTTAAAGTATAGATTATCTTCTGTGATTTGAAAAATTATAAATATTTCATTGTCATAATTTTTTATTTAACAAAATTAACTAAAAAAATAAAATTCATAATTACTCTATTATACAATAATAAAATTACCTAAATTATTAATTGAAATATATTTCTAAAATCATTAAAAACTGTTAATTGACTTAATGATTTATTAATAAAACGGACGATTTGTTATGAAATTAGAAATCTCAGGGAGTGGAATGTAATTTTCAAAACTATAAGGGACGATTCGTAATTTAATCAAACTTGAAAGAGTGTATTTGTAATTTATTTTAATGAACTCATAAGTTTTTATTTATGTGAATTAACATATTTACCACTGTTTTTATGACATGGTCAATTTAAAGATTCTTTCTTTTATTTTAGTTGTTCATGTCACATTTCAAAAAAAAACATTAAAGATTTTTGTAGTCATATTGCTAGTTTTTTCTTCTTTTTTTTTTCTTTTTTTTTTTTGAACAATACAAATTTTTAATAATGTAAGTCAAATGACACTTACAGAAAAGTCCATCCAACAAAGAACTTACACCAAACAAAGTTAAAATCATTAAAGAAGCACCAAGGAGATAATTATGAAAATATCTAGGTTCAAAGCTTATACTGCTCAGCAGAGGTCGATCATAATAGTTCGACAATAGAGCAAGTCTGGGATAAAATCACAAAGTTACAACCACAGAGAGGGTAAATTTCAAATACAGTACCGATGGACGACGGCGGATCCTGGTAGAGGTGGTTCGTGGTGGTAGCAGATCTGGTGGCAGTGTGGTGGTGGTGGCGGCAGCGCAAATGTAAGGCGGAGGAGAAGGGAGATGACAAATCCAGTGAGGCCACAACTGGAGAAGTTGGAGAGGAAGGAAAGAGAAGAAACATAGATTCCACCATGAGGGAAATAAAACCTCATAATGAGAGAGAAGATGGAGGATGAAGCTTCCATGGTTTATTGAAAACTAGAAATGGCAAATAAAACTAAAGAAAAAGACGGGTAGAAGGGGAGGAAAAAGGCGGCCGAATGCCCGAGCCCCCCTTCCCCACCCCAAAACGGCGCCCAAGAGAAAAACCCTAGGAGAAGTAGAGAGAGAAGCTCTCAGTTTTTAGAGAAAGAGAGACACCTAATTTTTTTGATTTGGATAAATCACATTTCGCATCCAATCCACCCAAAATGTAGCATGCCTATCATGGAAATCAATCTTTATGCCATATTTTAAAAATCACATTCCAGAAAAAATAAAAAATAATAAAGTCCAACAATCAACAAGGACAAAAACATCTTAACGTAACACAATAATATATTAAAGAGATAATTGTTGAAAAATGTAAGAAGATAAGACATTAGGTTCAGTGGATAATTTTTAGGCGAATTACACTAACAGTCCCTATAGTTTGGAGCTTGTGTCACTTTGGTGCCTGACTTTTCGATTGTAACAAATTTGACTTTGAATTTTGAATTTTGTTTCAAATAAGGACAATTGAAGATATCATTACTCAATTTCAAGGGCAAAATCGTCAATTTCATAAAATATAAACTAATTTGACAAAAATAAATGTCAAAAAAATATTTTTGAATTTTTAAAAATTATTTCTACCTCTCAAAGATAAAATTATGTAAAATTGATAAATCTTTTACATATTTATTTATTTATCTATTTTATCAAATTAATTTTTATTATGTGGTTGGATGATAATTATGTAATAGGTGGTTGTTAAGTTTTTAATGTGTAATCGATACAGTTAATATATAAAAATGTTTTTAGTTTTAGAATTTTTTTTATTTATTTAATGGATTGATTTAATAATGATATCAGAATTGTCGCCATATTTGACTTTTGAAAAAATACAAACTAATTTAATGAAAATAAAAACAACCGCCTATTACATTATCATCATCCAAACACATAATAAAAATTAATTTGGTAAATAAATAAATAAATAAATGTGTAAAAGATTTATCAATTTTACATAATTTTATTTTTGGTAGGTAGAAATAATTTTTAAAAATTAATTTTTTTTTGACATTTATTTTCGTCAAATTAGTTTCTATTTGATCAAATTGACGACTTTGCCCTTAAAATTGAGTAGTATCTTCAATTGTTCTTATTAGAAACAAGATTCAAAATTTAGAGTCAAATGTGTTACAATTGAAAAGTCAGGGACCAAAGTGTTACAAACCCCAAACTATAGGGACCATTAGTGTAATTCGCCCATAATTTTTTATTAGGTTTTGTAGACACCCCATTTTTTATGGCCTTTACGACTTGGACGTCATCGCTTGCACACCCAATGATGAATGTATATACTTGTCAAGTGCTTGAAGTCTTTAGCGGAATGCCATGGCTTTGAGCCTTTCAAACCTTGCACCTCTGTTGCTTTGTTTTTGGACCAAACCCAGTACTTTCTAAGCCTGCAACCTTTGGTGGCCTGCCGGCCACCTTTATGGGTTGCCGGCTATCACTTTTGGTTGCTGGCCACTGATGTGGCCTGCCGGCCACCAGTGATGGCCGGCTAGTCACCAATGTTTTTTGTAGATATTTTGTGACAGTTGTGTTTGCTGTTTGCACAGATGCATGCATCTACTTCCACATGTATGGTTGGATGTTTATGAGGGAGATTCATGTTTTCTATATATAGAGGGTCTCCCTCTCATGTTTTGAGGTTAGAAAAATTTTAAAGCAAAATTTTTTCCTCTATCTCCTGCAAATTTCTTAGTCTTTGCCTATACACTCTTAACCAAACCTCTACATCTTTGAGTTGAGGTACCTTTGAGCCTTGTTTGAGCTCTTGAGTGTGTATTTGCCTTATTTTATTGATTGGAATTGGTTCTTATCTTCAAGAGGTATAAAGCTTTGTCTCTTTAATTGTTGTATTCACTATTTTTCTTGCTATTTTTCAATTGTTTTTGGGCTGTAAAAACTCTGTATTTTTGGGTTGAAACTTGGGTTTTAAGGCCAATAAAGGTTGAGGGCTGGTTCACCCTTCTTTACACCTTGCTTTCAAGGCCTTTACCCTTGTGTTTCCCACTTTGCACTATTTTTTTTTGAGCTTTTAAACACTGATTTTCAAAGTTATTTCAGTAGCTAAAATCATGTTTTGAAGTCCAAAATTGGAGAGGTTAGCCTCCCCTCATTGTGTTTTGCTTACTAGTCTAGCATGATCCATGTTTTAGCTTATTAATCTAGCTATTTTTGTCTTAATTCCAGCATGTTTTAGGACTATTTTTAGACTATTTTAGGACTATTTCTAAGTGTTTGTTGCATTTGAGCTTTGTTTTGCATGCTTGTAGTATAATTGTCCTCATGAGTTTGGTGTTTTAGGCCTTAGACATCATCTTCTTTGAGTTAATTGCATTTATTTATGACTTTTCATACTTGTGATCACTCTTAATCATCTCTGCAACCTCCCTCCTTTCTTGACTTTTGATTTTCTTTGAAAGTGGTTTCAAACTACTTGTTTGTTTAAGCATGAGATTGAGATGTCATGCTTATTGGTTTAATCCCTTTTGAGGGTTCATTACCAACGGTATGATGTCTCTTTCATGCCTAAAGCAACTCTTGGTTTGAGCCTTCTTTTCATTAGAGGACTTAAATTCACATTTTGGACTCAATTGATTAAGGAATAGATGGTAATCTAAAATGGAGTAATTAAAATTTGGAATTAAAAGTGATGCAAGATAATAACTTGTTTGGGTTCAATCGAACGTTAATTGGACCCTTGAGTCTTGGGTCGTTTCATACTCATTATTGATGAAAACGGTTCAAGATTCATTGTCAACTACTTCCCTTGATCTTTCATGATAGGGAGGTGGTTTTGAGAGTCTTTTTTTGTTGCATTTATTGAACTTGCACACTTGGTTCATAAGCCATCATGCAATGAAATTGCAACCATTGGTGGTTTGTGAACCAAATTTCCTACTCCTTTGAGTTGTGCAAATGATAATGAGGGGTAAATTGTGCAAACAAACCCTTGAGAATACACTGTCTCTACACTATTTGCTCTCTGTTGTAGCAGGGAAGTTCAAGCATCAGTGGCCGGCAGGTCCTATTGGTGGCCGACAGGCCATCATCAGTGGACGACAGGTCCTCTGCCGACTAGCAATGCAAAATTCAGCAGTGTTCTTCTGAAGTAGAGCAGAGTTGATCTGGAGTTGGAAATCAGTGCATGTGTTATCTTGTGCAACAGAGGCATTCAACAGCAGAAACAGTGCCTTTTCAGAAGAAAACCACATCCACGGATGAGCCCTTCCATCGATCCTCGGGATCCGTGCTATCAGTATATTAGTGTTGTGCTTAGCATAGTAGTTTTGTAATTAATTAGTTAGAATAACTAATTTGTCTCATGTTGTAATTTATTTAATTAGCTAGATTAGTTAATTAATTAGTTCATTTGGTTTGTAATAATTAGTTAAGTAGTTTAGCTAGTTTAATTTGTTTTGTAATAATTAGCTTAGCTTGAATTAGTTAGCTAGTTAGTTTATTCGAACTCTCCTTCGTGAGAGCGCAATGTTGTAATAACGTGTATGTCTTCCAACCCCACGTCTTTCTCCCTTTTATTTACTAGCTTATGATGGTTAGTTTAGGGCATCATGTTTTGTTTAGCATACTTCATGTTTGCATCCACTTGTCTTGCATGCATTGGGCTCGGCGCATCATTCTAACTTGCATTGTTATTGCTTATACTTCTTTGAATACGTGCTTAGACCACACGCTATCAAATTAATTTATATGTTATGTTAAGTAGCCGAGCCTATTTAGATTGCATATTGCATGCGTTGTATTAGTCATATTGCATAATTAGGATTATGTATCTTTCTAACTCTTTCATCTTTTTGGGGCTTGGAATACTAGGTGAGCCTTTACTCGCTTTAGCATATTGCATTGAATGTTGATGTTGCCATGTCTAGTATGCTTGCCATGAGGCTAAGTGCTTAAGTGATAAAACTGTTTGAATGCCTGTGGATGAAGGCTAGTTGCTTGAATTGGAATAATTTGAGTAATGTACATATGCGATCACTTTTTCAAGTGGTACATATTCGAAATAATTTTCCAAACAAACATGAAATCAAGTGTCCCAATTTTTGCAAGTTAGTCTATACTTGTATGCGCATCACATAGTAATGCTAGCCTAATAAACCAGAACAAAGAGCATATAATGTAGATAAGATTCATATCATGATTAATAGACGCCGATCTTTGATTAAGCGAGCGGGGGTGCTCAATTCATGATCTTTCCATTCGTACCTAAGTTCCTGAGCCGAGACAATCTTGGTGATGACGGACACGTGGCCTTTTGCACGAGTCATGGGTTTCCTAAATTTCTCCAAAAAATATTTAGGTGGCAACTTTGTATCTGGCAAAGCAGTCCATTTTTGGCAATTTGATTCAAAATTGATTTTTCAAAAGATTTACCGGATTGGGACTCTTTGGTGTTTATCTATTTCACATTGAACTTGTGAGATTAGATTCAAAACCGCGAGAGTCTGAAACTGTAGGGCTTATTCAAACTTCCGAAACTGGGCACGAAAAAGTCGAGCTACAATGTTAATCCTTTGTGATAGAGTTTGGTGAGAAATTTTTTATTTGTTTTAGAAGACTTTTTGTTTCCAATTGTACCCCTTATCTATCTGGTGACTTTTTTACGTATTAGTTGACTTTTTTGTTGACTATCTATTGAAATTTATATTTATTTATTCAAATTATTTTCTATCTGTTTAAATATTTGTTGAAATTGTATTATCTGTCTAATTTTTTTCTCTTATCTGTTTAAATCTATCTGTCCAAAATTTATTATATGTTCAATTTTTTTTCCCTTTTATTTTGTAAATTTTTTATCTGTTCAAATATTTGTTATCGAAATACATACTGTCTATTCAAATTTTGAACAGATCTCTTTAATGCTATTACATATTTGTTCAACAACAAATTTGTACAGATCTGAGCCATTATAGATTTGTTTCATCATGAACAACAACATTAATTGAAAAGGAAAAAAAACTGTTTTATCTTTTTTTCTACATATGCAATATCCATACCTTTCACAATATCAGTTGGAATATGCCCTAAAACACAATTCAATTCAATTACGTCTCACATATCATGTTGGAAAAAATGGTTTTATGGTGACTTTAATGTGAAATTAAAGTAAGTCCCAACCATTGGTTAAGATGGGATTAAATGGGTTTAGATTCTTTGTAACAAGGTCTTTATATCACAAAAATAATGACCAAAAACCATTAAGATTTGAATGAGAAATTGACTCATTAAGTTGGTCTCATGAAAGAGGTGTTGGGACAGATGGTTGTAGGATTATATACAATACACATGTGTATAAAACCTAGTAACTCCTTTGTATTCATAATGGATTAAATCTATCAATTTTGCAATTTATGTCTTGGGAGTTTTGTAAAACTAAAACCTGTATTTGTTGCAGGAGTCTTTTCTTCTCTCCCTCCATGTGTATAAAATGAGACCCTCTCCTTCATTCTTCTACGCAAAAATTTTGCTTTCATATTATAGTCAAGTCAGTCTCCTCATAATATATTCTTCTTGTGTGAGAGAGTGTTGCCATTGTCAGTTCACCAAAGTTAACAGAAGGTGTTTCTGCGTTAGCCGATCTAAACCATCGTGTGCTGGGAGACAGAAGTCGACATACCTCCAGCACCCACGGTGAGGCGGCTAATCTGTTTTAAGGAAACTATGGTATCACACAGGCTTTAGTTTGCGCTTCTATTCTTTTTTTTTTTGTTATATGTATTTTTGTTCATAAAGCTGTATGGTATAATCCCATGATTTCTTTTCCTGTAAGTCAATTTCATTTCTTATGAATCTATTTCCCCCGCAAGTTCTGTGGCGACCCAGAACTTATTAACATTGCATTCATGATTTCTTTTCCTGTAATTGAAGAGAGTAAGGCACTGTGGTTTGGTAAATAATCCCAAATTGAGTACAAATCTCAACAAATGGGGATTCATACTCACCACAACGATTAATTCTTATAGCCTTGATCTTTCGGTTTAGTTGATTCTCAACTTCATTCTGAAAAGAATAAATTTATCAATCGCCTCATCTTTGCTTTTAAGCAAATACACATAACAGTATTTAGTACAATCATCAACAAAAGTGATGAAATACTTGTTGCCACCACGTGATTGTACGACTTTCAAGTCACATACATCACTGTGCACTAAATCCAAAGGCCTAACTTTCAACAGAATGAAAAGAAGTCATTGTCAATTTTGCTTCTACACAAGTTTCACACTTGTGATTTGGATTAATCTTAAAAGATGGTATGTGATCTAACTTGATTAATCTACGCAAAGAGTCAAAATTTATATGACCCAGTCTACCATGCCATAAATTAGGGGACTCAAGCATATAAGCAGAAGAGGAAGCTTTCTCATTAAGTTTTGGGATAATAGTCATTACATTTAGCTTGAACATACCACTCGATATATATCCCTTTCCCACATAGACCCCGCTCTTAGTCAACACGACCTTATTAGACTCAAACACCATGTGAAAGTCATGCTTACGTACAAGTAACCCTGAGACAAGGTTCTTACGAATGTCCAGCATAAATAGGACATCATTCAGGGTCAACTCTTTTCCTGAAGTCATCTTCAGGACCACCTTGCATTTACCTTCAACAGTTGAGGTTGCAGAATTTCCCATAAACAACTTCTCTCCGTTTGAAACCAGTTTCAAAAGTTGTGAACATTTTCTTCTCCACACAGATGTGGCGAGTGGCCCTAGTGTCCACCCATCATCCCTTCGGGTTAGAACCCACTATGTTCACTTCGGTGACGACACCTGCCAGATGCATGTCGTCCACATCTTGTGAGAGATCCTTTATCTCAGTCATATGAGCCCCGCTCTTATTCTGTGGAGGGTACTTGTTGTAAGGTTTCTTCTTTTTGCGGCAGTCAACCGTCCGATGCCCATTGCTTCCACAGGTGAAGCACTTTCTATTGAACCTAAAAGTAGGTTCCTGCGGCTTGTAGACTAGCCTTTTGGAGACACTGCCTCTTGCCCCCAGCTTTGAGTTTTTGCTTGTTGGTGGCTTTTTTCTCACCCCCGAGGACTGGCCATGCTCAACCACATTTACTTTTATAGTGGAAGTATTCCCCCCATTTCCTCCTGTTGTCTTCCTCAATCTGGAGCCTGACAACAAGCTCTTCGACTGTCATCTCCTTTCAGTTGTGCTTCAAGTAGTTCTTGAAGTTTTTCCAGCCGTTAGGTAGTTTCTCAATCAAAACAGCGGATTGGAATGATTTACTCAGGAACATTCTCTCTACATGAATTTTGTGTAGAATTACTTGGAACTCTTGGGCTTGACTGATGACGGTTTTTGAGTCCACTATCTTGAAGTCCAGAAACCGACCAATAACAAATTTCTTTGTCTCAGTATCCTTGGTCTTGTACTTCTTGTCAAAAGCATCCCACAGCTCCTTTACCGACTTTTGGCATAAAACACGTTGAAAAGTGAATCTACCAAGCCATTTAGAACATAGTTCCGACAAAGGAAGTTTGACTGCTTCCAAGCATCTAGAGCCATGAGTTTTTGTTTGTCTTGCTCATTCTCTTTCACGGCTAGTGGATCTTCACTCAAAAACCTCGTAAGGTTTAGAGTAGTCAGGTAGAACAGCATCTTCTACTGCCACCTCTTGAAATTCACTTCCGTGAACTTCTTCGGGCGCTCGTAATGGTTGAGCGTCCTCCTGGAACAGCAGGAGTTGACCATAGAGGTCACCGCAACTGGGTTGACCATAGAGGCCACGTCAGCAAAGGTTGGCAAGCTAGTTGCCCCGAGGTTCTAATCCTCACCAACATTAGCAGCAGCAACAGCAGCATCGGTAATAGTTGCCATTTCTGAAAAATACAATAGAATTTCACTTTTTGTGTTTCCAGAAATTAAACTTAACACTAGAAAATCTCATAGCTAGCAATTTGATTCAAAACTAGTCTCATCACTTCCCTAGAATCAAACATGGTCAGGAATGTTCTCAGGAAGACTGGAGGGGTCACATCAGTCCTACTTAAAACCCAGTTAACCTTAGACAAAATTTTCAAGAGCATGTTAACTCCTAGTCCATGAGAAACTATTTTTAGAATTAAGTTTTCCAAGGGATGAACTAGGTTAAAACAAACCAAGTTCCAAACTTACAAGCAATATAAGAAATTGCCACAACAATTACAAGCAAATAAAACTTGTTTTCACAAATTGGTAAATAACTACATTGAAAGCTTAAAAAAAATAAAAAATAAAAAATGCTTTAAACATCTAAATAAAATAGCCAATCCATAAGGATTCTATTTAGTCCAAAAGCCTTTTCACGCTTAGGTATTCCTATTCAACACAAAGGTTAGTAGTCCAAACATTTTTGTTTTGACATCCCAAATACTATTCATTTGGTTTTGTATTTGTCTTTCCAATCCCTTTCGCATCCTGTAAAGAAAGTTAGCAGAAAAACACAAAAAAATGCAAACCAAACAATCTAGCCAAAATATAAATATAATAAATTAATTGAAATCATCTAGCCAACTATTGAATAATAAAATTAACCAATGAATTAAAATGCTAGATGAGTTACAAAAATAAAATTTATAACTTCACAATTAAAATTAAAATTTTTAATTGGCAAGAGTTACATATGAACTTATTACACATTAAACATGTACATAATTATGGACAATTAACATGTAAATCATAAGCATGTAACATAGATTAAAATCTAAGGGGAAAAAAATTAGAACGTGAGTAAGAGCGCTAGGACTGCCAAGTCCTTTGGCCCGACTTCTTAACTTATATGTTAGAAAGAGAACCTCGCACTTTTCATGAAGTCGTGACTTCACCTAAAAGTCCCTTATGGAAAGAAGCAATTAAGAGTGAAATTGACTCCATTTTACAAAACTATACTTAGGAGTTGGTTGATCTACCCCCAGGCAGTAAGGCCTTGGGGAGTAAGTGGATTTTTAGAAGAAAGATGAAAGCGAACGGGTCAATTGATAAGTATAAAGCTAGGCTAGTTATCAAAGGTTACAGGCAGTGAGAATGCCTGGATTACTTTGATACATATTCACTTGTGACAAAGATTACATCCATTCGCATGGTAATTGCGATAGCAACTTTACGTGGTCTGAAGATATATCAGATGGATGTAAAGACAACTTTCTTAAATAGAGATTTAGAAGAAGAAATCTACATGGAGCAACCCGAGGGGTTCTTAGCTTCAAGACAAAATAAGGAAGTCCATAAGCTTGTCAAATCATTGTATGGTTTGAAGCAAGCTCCTAAGTTATGGCATGAGAAGTTTAACAACGCTATGTCGTCAAATGGGTTCAAAATCAATAAGTGTGACAAATGCGTACATGTCATAGACACTGACAGAGGTTATGTCATTTTGTGTCTATATATTAATGACATACTCATTGTTAGTAGTAATGATGAGATGATTAGAACTACCAAGAGATTGTTAAACTCTAAGTTAGACATGAAAGATATGGGACTTGTAGATGTAATTCTGGGTGTTAAGATTACCAAATTTTTATTCATGCGGAGGATTGTTGGAAAATAATGATTTTTCGGTGACTTTAATGTGAAATTAAAGTAGGTTTTAATCCTCTATTGAGATGAATTAAAGTGGGTTTAGATTCTTTGTAATGAAATCTTTACACCATAAAAAGAATGACTAAAAATTATTGAGATTTGAATGAGAAATTGACTCATTTAGTTGGCCTTATGAAAGAGGTGTTAGGAAATGTGTGAAACCTTCTATCCCACATTGAATGTAGAGAAGAGCATTGATGGGTACTTAAATCTCATTTTTTGCCTAAGGAAATTTTCTAAAGAAAGAGAGTTATAAATGCTTCAAGAATGGACTTGGGCCAAGACTATGGTCCAAGTTAGTTTGGAAAATTTGTCACGCGTGTGCACGCGTGCCGCCTGCTCGGTCTGGGTCCGTGGTTCATGGGTCGTGGTCTGTGGATCTTGGATCTTGGGCTTGGGCTTGGCTTGAGCTTAAGGCTTGTTGGACTGGATTGAGTGTGGGGATTGGGCTTAGCCCACCCATCTTAATCTTTTTTGGCCAAGCTAGTGTTGTGGGCTGCAGAATTATACACATCACACAGGTGTATAAAATGTGTGTAACTCCTCTATAATGATGATGAATTATTCTAGCACTTTTGAATGTTTAATACAAAATTCATATCTGCATTTGTGATGGGCCTTGATGGCAGGAGTTTTTTCCTCTTTCCCTCCATGTGTATAAAAGGAGGCCCTCTCCTTCATTTTCATTACCCAGAATATTTGTTCTTCTTGTCTTCAAAAGTTTTTCTCCAGTTTTATATTCTTTCTAGTGAAAGAGTGCTGCCTTAGTTCTGTTCGCCGAAGCTACTCAGTCAATGCATTGCTATAGCTGGTCCACCCGTCGTATCCTGGAAGACAGACGCCGAAGAACCTCCATCATCCAACGGTGAGACAGCGAATCTAGTGCAGGCTTCGGTTTGCTTTTCTTTTGCCATTTTATTTTATTATGTATTTCTGTTCAACTTG
Source organism: Camellia japonica (assembly GCA_030407325.1). Taxonomy (NCBI): domain Eukaryota; kingdom Viridiplantae; phylum Streptophyta; class Magnoliopsida; order Ericales; family Theaceae; genus Camellia; species Camellia japonica. The sequence continues at coordinate 76,077,663 of JAPPVO010000032.1, read as the reverse complement.
TAATTTGCAGCATGGTTCTTGTTCTGAATTATTAATTATGAATCTATTTATTTTAGTTAATCACACAATTTATACAACATATCAAACTCAAGTCCATTGATCCATCTGATAGACAACAAATGACGAAAAGTAAAACAAATTCAACACTCTGAATCGGTGAGTTTTTTCAATGGAAAAAACTCTACCTAATTATGCCTAAAACAAGCATTTTTTACAGTGATTTTCTTCCAATCTGTTATCGAAGAATAAACTATTCCAGAATTTCTCTTATTTCCTTTGGTTTTCTCACCAACCAAACAGAAGTGTAGACAAATTGCAAATTACATCAGTAAAATTGAACTAAAGTGAGAATAATGCTTTGATCTTCGACTAAATCAAACAAAAGAGACAAAAAAATCAAAGACATATACGACATATATATGTATCAGCAGATAATATACCTATGATCTCCTCAGTGGCAGATCTGGTAGAGAAAGAGATGATGCGAGAGAGAGAGAGAGAGAGAGTTCTGCATCAGGTTTGTTGCCGATCAAGAGCGTGATGAGGTTGGTTCAGATGTTGGATCCAAAGTACAAACAGGTGTTGAAGAAGTTTTTGGTAGCGGTGGTGGCAGCGATAATGGCGGGTGGAAGTCAGGGTGCCGGAAGAGGAGAAGACAGTAGTTCATCATCTCTTCCCGATACTACATCATCATCATCGTATAGTGATTCATCGGTGGCAAAGGACTGAGACATTCATCAAACCGCCAATCATACTGGTCGTCATCGCTTCTGTCGTCCTCAAGTTCTTTGTCGCCGCTGCCATCATTGACGATCCCATCGCCGTCGTTGAGAAGGCTTTGAAGGCCATGACTTCTGGATCTCCGGCGACAATGGTGGTAGAGAAGGAGGAGAGAGAAATCTGTGTGAAAGATCTGAAACCCAGATAAATGGGTGATTATTCACTACTCCCGGAGTATGGACACGTGGTGCTCCGGGAGTATTGAATAATTTCCCCAGATAGATAGAGAGAGAGGGAGAGAGAGTAGAAAATGAGGATTGAGAGTGTATACCATATAATATAAGACAATGTTAGACCCTCAAAAATTTACTAAAATTTTTACTAAACGTCTCACATGGGTATGAGACTCATACCATGTGGGTTTTAACCTATGTGAGACATTTGATAGAAATTTTAGTAAATCTTTTAGGATCTCTAGCATTACTTATAATATATATGTATAGCTGGGTTTTTTTGTACTCATTTTGTGAGAATTTGTCCATATGAACATAATATTTCAGAGCAGAAAATGCTACAAACCCCCAGGACCCCCACAACCCCTACAACATTTGTGAGAGAGAGAGACATAATGAGTGATCCCTAATCAATTGGGAGTTGTGGGGGTCACAAAATTTGAGGGTCTCAAGTATTTTCCATTTCAAAGTGTGGATATTTAGGTAAAGAAAGTTTAAATTTGGATTTATGGACCCAATACCCTATATTAAATAGGATTTCATCGAAAATACTTTCAAATGAATAGGACCTACCGATCTATAAAAAAAAAGAACAAAAAAAGAGGACTTCATGATATACAGATTTCTGAAGTGGGATTTCTAAAGGGTTTAGGTTTTCTTATGTTCAAATCTCAATTTGAGAGAACTTGACGAGTTTGTGGAGGTTACCATGAGTCCCGTTTCAATAATCTGACCCCGTTAACTTTGTAAGGGTCTTCGTATATATTATTTACAAAAAAAAATTAAACCGATTCGATAATTATAAAATTTTTCATTTTATTGCGTTTGTCTTTAAAAAAAAATAAAAATGAATGACTAGTATGTTTATGAAATAGACCATTTATTTTTTTGGAGACAATTATCAAATGGACTTAATTTTTTTCATAAATGAGACTAATGGTAGACTCCACAGGCCCCTCAAGTTCTCTCTAGTTGAGATTTGAACTTGGCACCCAACCTTATTATTTGAAATTTTTATTACCACTCCTATTTTGGAAAGTAGGCTAAAAGTTGACTATTTGATTTTTTTTTTTATAAAAAATGTGTAAAAAAAATAAAGAGGTAATGTGACTCAAAAAAACTAAAAAGTCAAAAAATTTGATTTTTAATCATGTTGCCAAAATAGGCAGATTGAATTGCATCAATCCAACTACCTATTAAATGAAATTAATTATAGAAATTGTTTATTTTCAACACTATTTAGGAGTGATTTGGGAAACTAGCTAAAAGCTAGCTTTTAGCTTTTATTCTATTTTGGGTCATATCACTTTTTACATTTTTTACACACAAAAGAAAAAAAAAATTAAAAAATTAAAATGCCAACTTTTAACCAATTTTCCAAATAGTTTCTTCCAATTTAAAAAAACTGAACCCTAATGACTAGGAATTACTAAACAAGTAGATTATATTGATCCTGAATATTAACAAAAAGAGATTGAACCCATGATTGTATTTTCCGTACCTTTTCATTCATTTTAATGGGTCACATGAAAAATCTCATCCATAATTTTGTATATATATATAATTAAGTATATAAAATTTATAAGATATTTGAAGAAAAGAGTTAATACTTGCTAGTGAAGAAATATTTAATTGTTTCACATCGATGTGAGAATTTTCAAATATATTTTTAAATAATTTACATCATTTTAGCTGAGATATGTTATACAATATAATAATGTTTCGTAGCTAGAAACACGTTGGCCCGAATGGTTCGACTATCTAAAACAACATCGTTTTGGATTTTTTTTTTCCTTCTTTCTCTTCCCCCTCTTTTTTCTCTCTGAAACAGACAGAAGAAGGAGATAGAAGAAGAAGGAGAGAAGGAGGAGAAAGAGAGAAGAGGAGAATGAGAAGACAGAGGATGGTCGCAATGGGTTTGCGACGGTGATGGCGGGGAATGTGGGTGGATGGGTTTAAGACAAACATTCTCTCCCTTGAACTCTCCATCTTCATTGATTTGTTCATTTCTTGATTTATTTGTTTGAATCGAGGGTTCAATTTGCATTATAAACTGAACAGATTTGCACAATTGCAAAACTAGATCAGTTGGCTTTTCTTCCCATTAATTGGGTTTGATTTTTGGGATTTTTTTCACAATAATTTTTCAATTTTTATGGATTTTTGAATGAAAGATCAGTGCTTTGAGTTAGGTTTAGGTGATTGTGAATTCTTAATGAACATAGATATTCTGGTGGTTGTGTTGATGTGGTTCGTTTGCCGCAATAGGTTTCGATCTACTGAAAATCTTGAAGGAGATGAATAGAGGGAGAGAAAGAGAGATGAACAGAGGGAGAGAAGAAGAAGAAGAAGAAGAAGAAGAAGAAGAAACGGAGGAAGGAGGGAAACGAGAGAGAGAGATAGAGAGAGAGAGGTTGAAAAGTCAAAAGTCAGGCCACTCGAGCCACGCAAAAGTCAAGCTACGTAGCAGAATTGTATACAATATGTTTTATATATATAATTACATAAAGTCAACTTTTGAGTTAATATAATGTCTAAGTTTTTTTTTTTTTTTTAATTTTTAACTATTGAGATCTATCAATTGCTTCAAAAAATTTTTTTCCCCAATTCAAATATGTATTAATTTTTAAATTTTAAATTTAGATAAGATTTTTTACAATTTTATTCTTTATGCCACCACTTCTAGTATATATATATATATAAGAGCGTTCGGTTCAAAAGTCCAAATACAAAATTTTATAGCTCAAAGATCCAGGCGCGAAATTAGTATGTCTATAAAGAAATACTTTTTTACAATAACCAAACTACCCTTATATATATCAATCATTTACACATAGCAATAGAAAGAGAATCATTTCACGTGGAGAGAGATAGAAACAGACATGCGAGAGAGTCTTAAAACCCTAGATCGCTCAATCACTTTCCCCTTCTCTCTATCTCTCTATATATATGAATGTATCGTTATTGTGGGGGTTGGATTGTCCTTAAGCTCCTTCACCTTTTTCCTCTAAAACTCCAACGTAATCACATTCTTACCCTTCCTCATCACTACCGTAGGCTTCACAAGCGCATTCGTCGGTGATTGTGAAAGAGGAAATGAAGGGACAGATTGGATTGTTGTTGTTGAAAATTTGTTGTTTGTTGAACATATATAATTTTTGAAGAGATAAATTTCAATATATAGAATTTTGGATGATGATGGTGGGTTGGATTGTTGAAAATTTGTTCAAAAAATTGAACAGATAATTAAAAAATCATAGAATTTCAACAGATAATTTGAACATATAGAATTTTTGAAGAGATAAATTTCAACAGATAGCTTTTATTTGCACATATTATGTATGTATATATACCATGTATGTATTTATGTGCTTGAGAGTGTATATTTGCATATATATGATGCTGTATTGGTCAATTCACAATGTTAAATGATTTTTTGATTGGTAAATTCGAGATGGTCATGCAAAAGTATGGTTTCATCATTGTCTTGATTGATTCAAGGAAATTAAGCTTGCTTGAGTTATCTAATTTGATTGAAATTATGATCCTAGTTTTGTATTTGCTTTTATTTTGACTATTTCTTGAGTTTGTTTTTTTGTATATGGAAGCTATAATTCATTAGTTTCTTTATTTTAAATATATATATATATATATATTGTAGGAGTGTTGAAGTTTCAGTACATAGTATGTTTCTGAAACTTGAGCTGTGAGTGTGAGGGTTTGAAGGAATACATGTGATTGTGAGATTGTTAAGGGAAGTGAAGCTTTGATTGAAAGGAATTGACTAAGAAAGATGTATCGGCCTGTGGCTGCCACTACTACTCAGGGTGGATTACCAACCGATAGTAGGGATTCTATGGTGACACTCGACCCAAGTTCCACGTTGGAGTGATGTTGAATAAAAGCTACAAATAGAAACTTGTTTTATATGTTGTTTTTGTTTTCAAGAAAGTAAAATTGATTCCAAAATTTTAAAATTTCCCAAAAAATGATATTTTCATATATTTCCAAAATAAGTTTTCAATATCTCCTTCCTTCCTCACCATCACTAACGACCTCAGGCACTACTAGTAAAAAAAGGTATTTCAAAATGGGCTTATAAAATTACTAAATTAAAGTACTTCAAAAAAAATTTATAAGTCAAGACGGAAAACTTTGTTTTGGAACTTAAAAACCTTAAAAATAGAGAAGAAAACACAAAATGATGCATACCCATGCACCAACAGCTGGACCAATTGTTGGACAGATAAAAAATTTGCACAGATAAAATTTGGACAGAGAAAAAATTTAACAGGTAGACAAAAAAAAAATAGAATAGATAGAAAATAATTTGAACAGATAGTCAAAAAAGTCAACAAAAACAAAAAGTTAACAGATAAATTAAGATGTAAAATTAGAAAATGTTTTTCAAAACAAATAAAAGGACCTCTCGCCAAATTATTTTACAAATAGTGGACTTCTCACCAATAAAAAAAAATACACTAGATCTAATGCCCTAGACACCTAAATTAGATTTATCACTAATTTTTTCTGTACATAATTAGGATATATTTATGAATTTATACCCAAGTTTTAGATAAATATCTAAATATCTTAAGATTTAAATTTGAAAATATTCAACGGTTGAATACGGACATATTATTCCGCTACTCATACTGGATTTTATCATTATCTACTTTTTAGATCGTTATTATAGAATAAACAAATAATAATAGAGTATTCCCATTCAAGATCAAAAATTAAACCCCATTTTCAAAGCTACTGATGTAGCAATCAATTAGGATATTAAAATTAACACTCTCTTATATATTTTCTAGCACAATGATTTTCTCCCTGAATTTTTCTTCCCCAAATCCCCCGACTGCCCAAAACGATCGTTTTGGGCAGTTTCTTTTTTTTTTCCTCTTTATGTCTGAAACAGAGGGAGAGAAACATAAAGAGGGAGAGAAGAAGAGGAAGAGAGACATAAAGAGGGAGAGAAGAAGAGGAAGAGGGAGAGAAAGAGAAAGAGAGGGAGAGAAAGAGAATGAGAGAAAGAGAAGAGAGGGTAAGAGGGAATGTAGTCGTCATCGCCGCCGCCGCCTCCGCCTCCGATTTTTTTTTTTCAGCCCGTTTTTTTTTTCAAATCGATCGCAGCCCCCCCCCTTTTTTTTTCCTGAAAATGTGCTGACGATGATGATGGTGATGTTGATGATGATGGTTGATGATGAAGAATATGGTTGATGATGAAGATGTTGTGGATCTGAGTGGTTGATTTATTTATTTATTTATTATTTTTCTTTTGGATCTGAAGATGATTGTTGATGAAGATCTGAAGATGATTATAATGATGATGTTGTTGTTGATGATTTTTTTTTTTCTTTCTCTGTCTCTCTCTGCTACTCTCCTTTTCCTTCTTTCTTCTTCTTTTTTGATTTTTCTTTTTCTTCTTCTTCTGCGTCATTGGAAAAAAAAAAAAAAATCAAAACGACGAAACGACGTCGTTTTGAATTCGGGAGAGTCGGGGAAGGAAGGATTCGAGCTACGTAGCATTACTGTATTTTCTAATCATCAACCAATCACATCACTTATACATCGGGCTATTTTGAAAAGAGGGTTAAAAGCCATCTTTCAGTTTTTAACCTATTTTGGATCACATCGTCTCTCGCATTTTTTTACACATTTTTTCAAAAAAAATAAAAAAATTAACTTTTAACCATCTTTTCAAAACAACCTATTGCGTTTAGAAACTAGGTCTAAAAAGTGAGCTTGCATATCATTTTTCATAAGAATAATATAAGACATAAAATTCGGAAAAAAAAAAAAAATCCTTTCTAATAAAAAAAGAGTAAATTACAAATACACCATTGAAATTTGCATAAAATATAAATGTCATTATGTGATTCTAAAAATTACAAATATCTCCAAAATTAATAAAAAAATAAAATAAAATTCATGACTACTATCTACCTTATACAACAATAAAATTAGTTAAATTATTAATTGAAATATATTTATGATATCATTAAAAATTATTAATTAACTTGATAATATTTTAATAAAAAGGATTATTTATTATGTGATTAAAAACTTGAAAAGACAGAATGTAATTTCTAGAACTAAAAAGAATAATCTGTATTTTAAATGAATCTCAAAAAATATATTTATAATTTATTCTAAAAAAAAGTATAACCTTTATACTTAAAAAGTCTGGATGCCACATGATGGGCCAACAACACCCTCCATTACAATCCACTTACGGGAGAGAAGCATCTCCCTTTATAATGTGTATTAACGCCTCGTTTTGAAATAAGTTAATTTAATAATTTTTTGACTATTTAACTAAAATATAAATTAAAAAAAACTAATATGTTTGAAATAACATTTTAACTTTTTACAAAAAGATGTGCAAAAAATAGAGAAAAAAGAGAATCTTTAATTTTTTGGTATGGGTTGTCAGCTTTTTGGCTTTTTGACTTTTTTAGTAATTTTTTAGTAATTTTTTAGCTTTTTGACTAAACCGACTAGTCCCCAAACGAGGCCTAATTCCTGTCCAAACAAGCTCAGAGGATGGAATTGATTCATTCTTAAAATCAGCCATTATAGCCTCACAATAATCTCCAGCTCACTCCTTGGAGTATCCAAACCCAGCTATATTCTCAACCCGCCTGCCAATGTAGATGGGGTAAGCAGTACCCAAGCCCCAGCAGATTCTCAACCCGCCCGTCAAGGTAGAACGGGTCAGCATTGGGTTGCTTGGGTTGAAATATGATATCAAGGTTTAAACCAAAAAATGATTAACTAACAATTACCTGGAAAATTTCACAATAATACACTAGCAAAAGTTGATCAAAAAATAGTTGTAATACATACATTATTCACATGGCGGTCCTAATAGGTAATTTTGTGTGCATTTAGGCTAGTAAATATACAACAATATACAAAAATATCAATATACCCTTATAATACCCATATACAAAATATATATATATATATACTGTAGAGACCCATCACTGCTAAATTTACGTACTTATCGATGAATTCTTTACCAGAACCGGTCCTTGTTGACACTCAAGTATCCAGCCAGGACTTTTCCTCCGGTGTTCCTCATTCCGTCTATGAGAAAACACCATGTTGAACCCAAAGCTCCGACGAAGAAGTCTGCTTCAGCAGCCATCAAGAAATTCATGAGGGGATAATTCGTGCTGGTTTCCCGGCCTAGGCTGGATTCGTAAGTAGCCATCATCATGTTCCCCACTTGGCGTGTCACATTTGTGTAGTAAAAATTCCAATGGGGGTATGATTTTGATTTGTCAATGACCTCCTAAACACAAATAATGCTATAATATGAGTACTGGAATGCAAAAGCTTTGTATGGGTGCAATGTTGTCAGTTTCCTATTTTTATTTATAAAAACAAGAAATAAATGGTTTGAAAACAAAAATAAAGAAATATATTTGGTGGTAAGTTACTGGAGGTGGCTGGCGATGGAGGGTGGACAGATGTGGTGGTCGACAATGGAGGTAGCCAGAGGGTCATGGGCGATGATTGTCTAATTGCTGAAGCCCGCTAGTAGTTTTGTTGAGCTTGTCAAAGCTCGCCGAAGGTGGCTGGTGGTGGCCAGTGGCAACTGTAAGTGGAGGTCGGAGGTAGTGGGGAAAGGGAGGAGAGTGAAAACTTGTTTTGAAAACACCTTTTTTGTTTCAAAAATTTTTAGAATCAATTCCATTTTTGTAAAACAAGTAAAACACTTTTTCTTCATTTCCAAATTTAAAAAAAAAAATTGGTAGTCAGAAAACAGAAGGCTCTAAAGCATGAGAAAATTAGAAACCTGCATCTCAGTGGAAAGCCAGATGGTGTTAAGTTGGGGAAAGCGGGCTCGGATGCGGTGAGCAAGAAGCATGTAATCTTCAAATTCAACAACCTTCATTTCACAAGCCTTATCTCCCATTCTCACATGCATGCTTAGCAATGGCCTCGGCATCCACGGTTTGTGATTCGACCATACATATTCTTCCATTTCAGTTCGACCCTTGTCCCTTACAACATCCTGCCGAGAAAGAGCGACAGAGAGAGAGAGAGAGTGACAAATCAAAATTGGATATTTAAACCCGTCACAAATAAAAACATAACAAAAAACTTTTTTAACACACACACGAATGTTTGACGGCTAAACAAAAATACCGAGTACTATATTATTTTGTTTTCTTTAAAAAAAGGACATAAGAATCAAGATTGACAAACCTCAGGCCATCCTTCAACGGTAGTCGCAAGAACCAGTTTTGCAGCTTCCTGTCCAAACGCAGCGTGGCGTGCAGCATTTAGCAAGTTGCATGTATACTCTGTCTGAAATCTCATTAGGTACCGGACTGCCTGACAATGATCCACCAATGACATAATTATATCAGTAACGGAACAATGCACATCAACAATTTGCATACAACATATAACTTTATAATCTCAAACTGCGTTAACTTTTATCCCAACCATTTCAGGACATTTATTGTCGTTGTCACAATATCTACGAGAGAGAAATATGTATTATATTGAATGATTTAACAATGTATACAAGAGGAGAGAAATCTAAGTATGGTAATGAATATAATATGATATGTATGAGAGACATAATATATAGTTACTATATTTAACGCTCCCCGCAAACTCAAGTAGGGATACCAACTTGCGTTTGGAGAGAGAAACTAAAACAAGAAATAAAACTAAAAATATAGATAGATCCGAGGCAAATAAATTACAAAGTCCGGATGGAAGCACATGGGCACTTGAGATAGATCAGAGGTAGGAGTTAATGCTGGAAGACAGTTTATAGTCGTGTTAGATCGTTGTAGGAACAGGGCCAGAGCTAACAGAGCTAATGCCAGGAGACAGTTTATGGTCATGTCAGACTGTTGTAGGAATAGGGCAAGAGCTAATACCGGGAGACAGTTTATGGTCGTGTCGGACCGTTATAGAAGCTTGGCCAGAGATGCGCTTGGAGCACAGTTTTTGGTGAGGTCATGTCGAACTGTCCAGGAGTGGCGAAGGTGGGCCCGAAAGACAGTTTTTGGTGAGGTCGTGCTAGACTGTCCAGGAGCGGCGAAGGTGCACTCAGAAGACAGTTTTTTGTGAGGTCGTGTCGAACTGTCATAGAAGAAGAAGCCAGGAGCAAAGAAATCTCAACCAGATGATAGTTTTTAGGGTCATGTCAGACGAAGAAGAACTGGATGTTAAACCAGCAAACGTGGCACACACATAACACGACGTGGTGTTGAACGGTGATGGCAACAAATGAACCATGTGCACCAGAGGGTGGCAACTTGGAAAGGAACAAGAAATGAGCCAAGGGGGGCGCTTAAGGAGTGCGCCAAGGGGCGACTTAGGTAGTGTGCCAAGGGGGGCAACTTAGGTGATGCATCAAGGAGGTGAGTTAGGTAGTGTGCCGGGGGGCGACTTGGGTGGTTTGCATGGTGTATAACCATGTTCACCATGATATAGACATAATACCCCTCTCAAACATAAATAGGTTTGAAGATAGAACCCTATTTGAAGTTAAAATAGAGGGAAATACAAAGTGGAGCAGAAAGGAGAGATGATGTTCTCAATATATATATATATATATTGTAGAAAGGAAATTTTTTTTTTAATTTATTTTAATGAAGAGTGGCTGAAGATTAAGGACAACCTATGTGATCAAATTAAATAAATAAATAAAATTATTGTTTTTGTTTTTATTTTATTTGTTAGCAGATTGGAAATGGATTGATGGAAAACAAAAGTTTTAAATAAATAATGAAAAGTGTGAAAGTCCCTGTGGGTGTGATGATAAAAATTAAATAAAAATAATGAAAAGTGGGAAAAAGTGGATTTCTGCCTATTGGTCTGTGGTTTGAAGGAAAAACAAAGATGGGTTCGTGTTTATGAGAGAGAGATGCAAAGTAATGAGAGAAGAAGAGGTAAGACCCGCGGAAGAGATTCTTGCAGAATGATTGACATAAAACAAATGCGAGAAAATGATTATGCTTTTGAATGATTTTGAATGGGGGATCTTCGTCCTTACACGTGGGCCACTTTTGCTATTTATTTGGTACCAGAAAACATTTGATGACAGAAAAGAATATGCTTTTGCAGTGGAATAGCTATTGTGGTGACGTCGTTTTTTGGTACTTTGTTTCGTCCCTCCTTTTTTGTTGATTATATTGTTATACAATATTGTACTCCTTAGAAGAGTATACCAAGAATTACGGGCAGTTCACTCAAATGTGTGTAGATCGTTTTTTGACCTGGCAAATAAGACTTTAGGAAGAGAGCCGTCGGTCAGCTCCGGTGAAGTTTGTTCCGGTGTACAAGGAGCAGAGGGAAAAAATATCAAAGTTAAGGTTTCTGAACAGAAGGGTTAGCAGAGGTAAGAGAATATGCAGAATTTGTAGGATAAAAGATTTGGAGTGTTTTATCAAAAATGGAAGGACTAGTAAGCATCCAGTATCGGACTCCCCTTGCATACCGAATGTCAAGAACACCGACAGTCAGTGAATATAAGCGTAGTTATCGTGGTCGTGCAATTTTTAACCGCAGCACCGCAGATCTAGCTAGCAAGACGAAAGGTAATGGACCGTTGGTGCACAAGCAAAGAGAGCAGCGGTGCTGCGATTCAGGTGAAAAAAAAAATGATGCCCACGAACTTTGGGAAGGAAAAACAGAGAGGTCAAGGAATGGACTAAGTTCAAGTAGGGGGCCGAGGCAAAATTGCCGCCCGTCGGTAGAGCAAAATTACTAAATACTTAACCTAACTCTGATACCATGTTACAATATCTAAGAGAGAGAAAGAGAGAGAGAAATCTGTATTATATTGAATGATTTAACAATGTAAACAATATTCCTTTATATAGGAGGAGAGAAACCTAAGTATGATAATGAATATAATATGGTATATTGATGGATAGAATATATAGTTACTATATTTAACAATCGCTAAGAGAAGAAAATTATAATTTTTAAAAAATAATAGTGCATGAATGGTCCTATTCGAGTTAAAAAAATCTCTCATTCCAAATGAAACTTTTCAATGTACCTGAGCTCGCCACCATCTTCTATCCATTTTGTGATGATAAGCGAGCAGAGTCCCATTTATATCTGTTGTGGGCTGTAAATAACTCCAAGGAATACCCCAAACCCTGTTTGCACAACATTACACGGGGAGACATAAAGAAATCATGATTATGTTCTCTTCGTGTATAAATTTATTAAAGAAGATTTTAAATTGTGCAAAGAGCTTGCCTAGGAGTCCGTCCCGCCCATATTTCTTTTGATTTATAGTTATCTCTTCCCGTTATGATTCCCCTTTCCCATGCTTCTTTTTCCCCCATTAACTGAAACGCGCGGTCTCGGCATTCTTGGGACGTTTCTGGAAAGAAGTAACACAACCAACTCGAGCGTGATGGCGCTATAGCATCATGGGATATAAAAAAATTATCAGTAATCGCTAAAAATGTTCATCAATCACACTATCACTGAATATCACCTTACCTCCTCAACTTTAAAACCATACACTTAGACCTCTTAACTGTCAAAATTGAGGGATCTAAATGTACAGTTTTGAAGTTGAGGGGGGTAAAGTATAATTAACCCTATAAATTACACGATTGGTGTTCAAACAATAAAATCACAGTTAAAAAAAGATATACTCCCTCCGTCCCAAAATAATGGTATCTTTTGGGGAATCCAACTTTTTTTGGTAGTACAATTATTGCACTTTAAAAAAATTGATTTTTCCAAATTATCCTTTAATAGTATATTTTTTGAAGAATATCAATGTCATAATTATACTTTTTATGCTATCAATAAATTTAAAAGAAGGACAAAATATGAAATTTATATTATTTTTGTACTTGACTTTTGAAAAGGGAATAATATTTTGAGACAATGAAAAATGAAATAAGGGACTAATATTTTGGGACGGAGAGAGTATATAAAGGGATTTGCATAGAGCTAGTATGGTTGACGGTTGCACGTAATACCTCTACACCCATCATGGTCAGCCCGATTATAGTAATTTGTAACAAGGACCCTTTTCTCATTGATTGCAATAGCAAGAAGCCCACACATGCCAGCAATCTGGGCTCCGATACCAAATCCTGGCAGTCTCTCCCAATCAGCTACAAGAAACCTCACATTAGGATCACTGCAATTCACAGGATGCTGGTGGACCCATATGTCTCGCTGCACTTTCCTAGTATAGGGATAATTTTCTTCATCCGATCCTGTTATCTGCAAAAAAAAAAAAAATTATGAAGATTAGGAATTTGGGGGGGAAATGTGAAAAAAGAAAACCAAAGATTTGCTGTCAAAACAATGACATTTCAAATATAAGAGATTCGGCTCGTTGTTGTTGCATTTCAAGTTGGAGCCTTTATATTTCATGTAAAGCAAAAGTAAATCATTTCATCATCTTTAGTTTCTTTTGCTTTTGACTTTACTGAATTGACAGTTAAAACAATTATCTCCAAATATTGATGAATTTCATGTTTTGAACTAAAATGAACTAAATGAGAAAAACATACATATATGTGGATGCATTTGCATATATATATATATATATAACCAATGAAGCTAAAATTACATTTCCAATTATCTCGAAACTAATAATATCAGGAAACATACCCAAGGCGGATAAGCACCTTCGGATATAGCTTGACGCCTATAAAACTTGAGCTGCGCATCATTTGAGAACGGGTAAGTATCTAAGAATCCCTTCCATGTTGTCCAAGGAGGGAAGCTCTCGTTCTCAACATGTTTATCAAGACGTTCATTTAATTGTGCACTCAATTTGCAGTTCTCCAAGTGAGGGGCTTTTGGCACATTCAATCTGCTCGGTCCAACACCTTGCAACAACTCACCTTCACTATTTGTTGGATTATTTAATAAAGCAGTCCAAGCTGAGTACAAGGAGGACACTCTCTCGTCAATTTTATCGTCGAACCTTCCATGTGAATACGTCACTCTCTCTGTTTCTTTCAGTTTAAGATTGCAATCTCCATTTGTAACCATATCTGCAATACAATCTCCATTTGTGATCATTAGCAACTACTAGCCATCAAAACTATATTTCACTAATGAAAGAAACATTTGTGAAATTAATGGATGAGTCATTAAACTAGACCATGATGGATCAAATTTTGCAACAAGTCTGATACACAATGAAAGAAACAAATTATGAATTAGAAATTATTCCAACTTTAATAGGCTTCTAATGCACCCTATTATCATTTTTTTATGATGCATTTTTAATAGTCAAAATTTATTTAAACACCCCAAATTTCAGCCATATATAATTTTTAATCTGTTCGTACAATCATAAGAATTGAAAATTTTTAACTCTCAAATGATTATTCTAGTTTCTAATTTTTTCTTTTATTTTACTTTTTTTTTCTTTGCTTTTTATAGCAGATAGTCATTAAACTAGACCATGATCTAGCAACTTTGTGTAAAGTATAAACATAAGGAAATAATGAAATTTTGTGTTAGAAGTAATTCCCACTTTAGACTACTTTAAGTACACTCTTTGAGGATTCTCAATTACATATGTTGAGTGTTGACTCATGAATTTGCAACGAAGTTTGACTGGGCCTCAAAAAACAAAAAAAAAAAAAAAAAAAAAAAATCTAAATTACATTTCTCGTGGTCGTGGCCAAATTTTCGCAAACAGCATTTATTTAATCTTCGATATACTATTATCTGAAATTTATATATTTCAATGAATTCAGGATTTTTATTTTATTTTATTTTTTCTAAGCATCATTTGTCACAGTGCCCACTCTTTGTTTTCCAAAGCTAATAATCAAATTTTCACAACAATTTGGCCTTAAAATTGTTTAATAATAGTTTTTTGTTGTGGAAAAAAAAAACCTCTGTTCTATTGAGTAACCAGGAACAAGAAGCATCTAACAAAGGCACAAAAACAGAGATAAATTTCTCAGTTTTACGGATAACGCCCCAAAAATAAAGCATTTAATGAAAATTGAACATGAGATGAGGCAATTCAACTCACAACAAAGTGCATATTAAAATCTTCAACAATAACAATACTAAATTACCCAGAAAAGTAAACTCATGGACAACATTAACCACATCACACTAACTTTATTTGGGATAAAAAATTATGTGTAGATAGCATTTTCCTATTATCATAGCCAAAAGATTACCAATATGGATCACAGTAAATGGACTGCAATGAAAACATGAGAAGCAGAACATTGAATAACAAAAATAGAAAAATAAATTAAAATGGAGCTTACTAGTAATAGTATCTGAACTTGAATTCCAAGAAGTAATTCCAGAAGAAAATGAAATCCCACCAAACTGAGAGGTATCAAATGAAGTGAAAGCAGCCAGAAAGAGTGTTGTGAGACAAACCCCACTGAGAAAACCAACCACACAAATCTGACATGGAAATGAACTTCCCATTTGCAGAGCTTTCTGTGAAACTACTCTTTCAAGACCCTTGTCATTTGATTCCTCCATTTCTTTCCCCCAAATGCCCCTTTTTCAAGCTTTGCTGCTATTAAATATTGTTGTTTTCCTCCCAACCAACCAACTCCTAACTACAAATCACATGAAATTGTGTTGAATTTTCCCTCTTTTTCTGAAAATCTAATTGAGACCCATTTGAGATAGATTGAAAACAAGCAAAACCCATAAGTTGGATTGTAGTGATGATCAGAAACCACAGAGCTCGAGGAAGATTAGTCTCCAAGTGGTTCAAGAAAGAATAGAATCAAAGTTTGGTGATCCTCTTGTACTTTCCTTCCAACTGCAACAAACAATGAAAAACCCATTAAAAATTCATGCCATAATATTGATACAAAGCAATCATCAAGGACTAATTATTATGGGTAGGAAGGAAAATATATATATATATATATATATAATACCAATTTGGCAAATAGAGTTTGATCAATCAAAGACCCATATATTTAAAGGATCACACAAGCCCTACCAATTTTGAGAGTAGAGTACATGAAGTATGAAGAGAAAAATAGAAAAAAATTTAAAATGAAGTTAAAAAAATCGCCCTTTAAGAAACCTTGCAGTTGGATTGAGAGAGAACACAGAGGAGCAAGAGATGAGTGAGGGGTATCATCCAAGAAGGGAAAGCATGCAGAGAGACACTTGTACTATTATTATCCTCATTGAAAAGTACAACTCAATTGAGAGAAGAAAGGCACCAAAATATAATGAAAAATAAAAAATAGGCAAAAAGGGTACAACTCAATTGAGAGAAGAAAGGCACCAAAATATAATGAAAAATACAACTCAATTGAGAGAAGAAAGGCACCAAAATATAATAAAAAATAGGCAAAAAAGAAGACATATACATTTCATACAAAAAAGAAAGAAAGAAAGGGCATTTTGAGTAAAAACAAAAGAATTAGAGGAAAATTGTCAGATCAGGGAGAAAGAAAATGCATTGGGAAACTAACCCTGTAAGTGTAAAGTATAACCCACAATTTTTTTTTTTTTTTTTTGTTTGTTTTAATGGCTTTCAAGAAACTCAGAGAAACATTCATACGTATTCAAAGGTGTTTGGGGGATTGGAGAACAAATGCGTGGGGGAGTCTCTCAGGTCACTACACCAGACCTCCACTGTCTAGGTAAAAGATGATATACATACATACATGTACAACAGTTTAAAAAATGAGGATTTGGTGGCGTTTAAAAAATGAGGATTAGCTATAGCTAGTGTAGGTGGCATATGAGAAGTTATTTTGTGAGGTCAAGTCATTTCTAAATTTTAATATACTCTTTGACTTGACCAATGGAGTTGCTTTGAGCTAAGGGCCTAAACCTAAGGCTTTTAAGCCTATGTAAAATGAAGGCATAACTTGTTATTAAAGCACTGTGATGGTAATATTTTTGTAATTAAATATAATTTAATGAATTCTTTTTTATTAAAATGATAAATTTCAAAATAATCATATCAGTTTATTTACAAATTTTATTATTATTTGCATATCATTATTTTGTAACAAATCATGATTGGTATTAAGCGAAATCCAAAAACAATGAGTGAAGAAATTACAATTTTTATAATTGACAAATGTTAGCGAGTGAAGAAATTATTTAATATTAAAATTTGTGTAGAATGTGTTTTAAAATAATGGAATTTTTTTATGAAAATTAAAAATCAGCAAAAAAATGTTTTAAGAGTAGTAAAAGTATGTTATAACTTATTTGGTGTAATTTATTGAATTATTTATAATTTTTTATTTGTTAGTATTAGAATATTTGTTACAACTTTTATTTATTATGTATGAGATATAAATAATTTAAATAAATTTTAAAAAATAATTATTGAAAAGAAAAAAAAAATTAACTTTTATTTATTTATTTTTTTAAACTAGCAACTTGCAATTTATAAAATACTGAACTAAAACAAGTTTGTTTACACTTCAATATTTTATATATATATATATATATATATCTTAAATAAAAGGGCAAATTACAAACACCCCTCGAGATTTGATAAAAATACAGATTCCCTTCTGAGGTTTGAAAAATTACAAATTACCCCCTGACGATCAAATTTTCATAACAAATTAAGAGAAATTAGAAAGGAATCTGTATGAAAATAAAAATCTCAAAGGGCAATTTATTATAGAAATATAAACCTCAGGGGGCGGGATGTAATTTCTCAAACCTCAGAGAAAAATTTATATTTTTATCAAATCTCGAGGGAATGTTTGTAATTTGCCCTAAATAAAAACACTTATTTTTAGTAGGTCCTTAAATAATTTTGAGTGGAACATATTGTACTTAAAAAGTAGGCCCACTCCATGTAAGTGAGTCATGTCCTCATCATCCCCAGCTGTTACTTCTAAAATATATGTTGATTTTTAGCTTGATTTCTTTTACTTTATTAAAAAAATACATCTACAAAAATAATAATCATTAAAAAAAACCCAAACCAGTTGAGTCGTGACTCGCGGTGTTTTGTTGGGGGAAACAGTATATGCGATTTGTGTGGTTGATCATTATAAATACAGTAGTAAAATTTAGGATAAATTATATTGATATTTTTGAAAAAAAATTTAATACATATTTTTTTTTAACATCTAAAAAATTATATTATTTTTTATTAAGTTTGTAAATTCATTATAAATTATCTCTTGAGTTACTGATGTCATGTTTTAAAATTTTTTAAATGATTATCTTGTCATTTTCCTTTCATTTTTTTTTTCTATCATCATGACTATGGGTTGTTTTGAGAAGATAGTTAAAAGTTGATTTTTTGACTTTTTTTGAAAAAACATATAAAAAATATGAGAGACAATGTGACTCAAAATAAGTTAAAAATTGGAAGATGATTTTTTACCATCTTTCCAAAATAGCCCTACATTCTATAACATTTCATCATTAAATTCTACCTGAATATATTCTTATTGAGTGATAATATAAAAACATAAATTTTATATAAAATTTTCAAATACAATGATATAATTTAATTGTAATATTTCATTTTAAAACAAAACACTCATAAACATTATTTATATTTACAATAATATCACCATCACAACATTTTTATGATATTTTTTTGTATAAATTTTTAAATATAAACATAATTTCTCATTTTTATTTCCACCATTATATCTAGATTATATCAATTTAATCTAAATATATTTAAAAAGTATAAAATTTGTACAAGAAAATTTGAAAAAATCCATTGAGTACAACAAAATAAGATAATGTATTAAATTTTATATTTTTTTTGTATTTGGTGAATTTAAAAAAATCACAAAATATTATACTTCTTACGTATATTTATATTAGGTGTATCTGAAAAATAAAAAAAATTACTTAAATTATTAAAAAAATAGTAAAAATAAAAAACGCACAAAAAAATTTATAATTTTTTTTTTTTTTTGTGAGTTAAATCAAAGAAGATGATTGTTATTTTGCTTGAAATGACATGAACAAAATATCTATATTATTTTATATGTATAAAGGCAAAGAGACAAATATGTCATTTCAATCTGATATGGGGATAAGTGTACTTTTTTAAATGTGAAGGGGGAATCTATATTAAACAGAAATCTCAAGAAGTGCTAGTATAATTTATCCTAAAATTTAATATTATAAGAGTTATAATTAAAAAAAATTAAATTATAACTAGATCATAATTAAAATAACTATCAGTTGACTCGTGCAATGCACGTGCTATTTTTTTTTTCAAAATATATTTGATGGTATAATGTATATTATAAGAGAATAATTTTAATTTTAATTTAAAATTAAAATTAAAATTAAAGCATGATTTAATTATTTATTTTGATAATATTGGTGCTATTGTTCTATAAAATTATTACTTAAATACTTATATATATTAATTTTAGTTAAATTATTTGTGTATTTTGATAATTTTAGTTTTATCGTATTATAAAAATATAATTATTAGATAATAATTTTGTATGATATATATTAAATTATAAAATAGTAAAATAAATACTCATTTGATATTAAAAATAATAGTTAAATTAGAAAAAAAAATTTAGTAATATATAATTAAAAGTAATTCTAACTATTTTATTTTATTTTATATTTATTTGGAAAAGAAAAATATGTAGAAATAGAAATTATATAAATTTATTAAAAAAAATAAATATAAATATGTTGTTATTGAATTATCATATAATGATTTTATATAATATATATATATATAGATATTAAATTATAAGATTGTAAAATAAACATTTTTAATCAAATTAAAATATTAACTATATAAAAGAAATTCAACAACGACTAACTAAGAAAGAGACACATAACATCTAAACCAAAAAAAAAAATAAATAAATAATGAAAACGTCCAAACGATAGATATATCATAATGTGTAAAGTAATTAATCATCTGTAATATGATATCAATACATAAAAGAACTTATTGTTCAACAATTGAAAATGTAACTCAAGCAGTAAATACAAATTTTAGAGGTTTCTCGAGAGTATCATTATTGTGCAAATTTTTTTATCATGTAAGTTGTGATTATATAAAATAATGTAGAAAATGAAGTATAATTTTATATATAGAATCACTATAAAATTTAAACGACAAATTCATAATATATAATAATATAGAATTGATATTCTGTATATAATAATGCACAGAAAAATAAGAAGAAGAAAAAAAAGGCAATTTAGCATTAAAAAAATTCTAATACCCCGGAAAGAATTAAGAAGAAAAACATAAAATCCAAAATTGGTATTGGATTTGTGGATTATCTTAATTTATGATGAAAAATATATGGAAATGAAATATTTGTCAAATAGAATCTATATAAAATAGGTTAAGTTAGTATAATTTAGATTAAGTTTGAATTTGTACAAAACTCTATACGTAATTAACAAAATATATGTTGACGTGATTTTCTTAGAAAAAAGTAAGTTCTTATAATGTGCCACTAAGCATGGGAAAAATATTACTTTTAATAATATATATATATATATATATATATATGATGTCATAACTAGGGGTGGCGCGGGTCGGTTGCGGCCACGGAACTTTCAATCCGCCATCCGTCCGCCAGATTGGCGGATTGAAGAAAATCAATCCGCATCCGTCCGCCAATCCGGTGGATGTGGATTGAGCGGATTGGCGGTTTGGCGGATGGATGCGAATCGGTTTGGCGGTTTAAAATTTTATAAATTTTCAACATAATTCAACTTATACACTTCCTCAAAAAAAAAAAAAAAAAGAAAGAAAGTATTACAGTCAATGACTTAAAAAAGTATTACAATCACTGTATGCCTTATCTAAAGAAAGAAAGTTTGAAACTTTAGAATATCACGATCACTGCATGCCTCATCCACATATTACAATCACAGCATGATTCATTCACATAAAGTATTACAATCTGTGATTCTTAAAATATAATAATAATTCAAACCACCAAAACCATGAACAGAGCAGTAGTAGAAATTATATGTCTCTATATTGTTATTTCTATATATGTTTTTGAAAACAAAAACTAACCAGCATATATCATATTTTCTATTTATTATTTTTAGAACTAGATTTAAAAACCAAAAAATATAGATAAATAATATGTTTATTTTTTTCAATTCAAAAAATATATTCAAGTTGAAAATTTTTTTCAACAGAATATTTAAACTATTTTTCAATTGAAAACGCAAACATAATATTTAAAAAAATTGAAAATACAAAGTCTTATAAATTACTAGGGTGCTCGTGATTTGGCGGTTTGGCGGTTCGGTTGCGGCCAAAGAAATCTCAAATCCGCCATCCGTCCGCCAAATTAGCGGATTGGAGAAAATCAATCTGTAACCGTCCGCTCGTCATCACGCATCCGTCCAAAATGCGGCGGATCGGTTCGGTTCGGTCGGTTTTGGCGGATCGGTATATCCGCTGCTCACCCCTAGTCATAACTAATATTACAATGGCATTGTTTGGAAAGTTAGTTACTTTAGTTAGTTATTTGGTTTTTGTGATTATTTTAGCCTGCCTAAAAAAGTTGTGTTTGGAAAGTTGGTTACCTTTTTCTTTTTGGTTGATTTGATGATTGTGAGAAAAAAATAAAATAATTATGGGTTAGATGTGACATTTATCTTATTGACTATTTTAGTCTATTTTATATTTTAATTGACTATTTTAACCCAACTCTCTTTCCAAATAAGACTAATATGTCATAACTAATAACACAATAGATCATAACCAAAAACATGAAGATTGTAACTAAAGATTCATATGGTATTCACCCTAGAGGGGACGTGTACCATAGAATTCTCATTTTATTGACATGAATTATCATTAAATTCAGCATTTTTTATTGATCGAATTTTTTTATTTGTTATAATTTTTTTTACTTTTCAAAAAAAGATGTGTATAAAATAGATAAGAGTAAACTTTTTTAGAGTTAATTTTTGGCTAAAATTGGGATTTTCCAAAATAGGTCGTTCTTGAAAAAAAGAGAAGGTAAATTACAAATGCTCCTTAAAATTTACTTAAAGTATGAATTATTTCATATAATTTTGGAAGTTGTATATACCCCTTGTTAAAACTTTTATTTACTAGAATGAACATAAAAAACGTAATTTCTATTACTTTTCTATTTAACAATAAAATATCATTAATTGTTAATTAAAATATATTCATAATATTATTTAAAAATTTTAATTGACTTAATAATTGATTAATAAAAAAATCATTTGTTATGTAATTAAAAAATTACAGAGGTCGAATTTAATTTTTACAATTATATCAAGTAATTCATATTTTAAATAAATCTCAAATTATATATATTTCTAATTTAGCTAAAAAATTTATGATCATAATATCATTTGACACGTTGCTTTCAAATACAGCTAGTAGTACGAGACCTTACTTCATGTGGGTGTGAGTAGTGTACATGAATTTTGATAGCGGATGACGTGCAATAAATCATTGTACTCTCTTTAAATTAAAAAAAAAAATTGTATGCTCAGAGACCATTACGTGATATTGGACCTTCTATTTATTATAAATGCATATATTTTTCACTGTCTTCCAAAATGTACTGAACACAAGTATTAAATTCAATCATAATATAAAATATGCCACATAGCACCTATTTTACTATGTCTAAAAATTTCTCATTTAAATGGTTGATAAACAGCGAAGCTTTAGCTTTATTGGAGAGGTTATTCACTACTCTGTCACCTAGAATTTTAAATAGGTTGTGATTAATAAAAAAAAATGATATTTATAATTGGGTTAATTACACTTTTACTCCTTAAACTATCACAATGTTATTTATGTAGTCCCTAAACTATTAAATTTGTCTTCTTGGTCCGTAAACTTTTAAAAATTCATGCTACTTAGTCCCCAATGGTAGATGACGTTAATTATTTAACAGAAAATGTACAAGGATGGTAAAAGGGCTAAATTAGACATTTTACATACATCTCTATTAAAAAAAAAAAAAGAAAATCAATAGGAGGGAAACGTTCCCGCCAATTTCTATATATGCTCTCAAATCCAAATCAAACGATTTTACATTTTTTTTTAATGGAGATATATGTAAAATGTCTAATTTAACCCTTTTATCATCCTTGTAGCTCATGTGCAGTGCACATGATCCCATTTTTTGTTAAATAATTAACGTCATCTATCATTAGAGATTAAGTAGCATGAGTTTTTGAAAGTTTAGGGATTAAAAAGACAAATTTAATATTTTAGGAACTACATAAATAAAATTGTAATAGTTTAGAAGGTGAAAGTATAATTAATCCTTTATAATTTTATGTTGAGAAATGAAAAATAATAAATAATAAAAGGACTTAACAAGTCGTGATTGCTTAGTGGTGAGAACATAAAATGTCCCTAAAAAACCTAATACTTATTGGAAAAATTACTCATAAATCCCATTTTAGTAAATGTTGCTCTAGTTAGTCCTAAGTGTTTTTTCTTAAATCATTTAGTCCTTTTTATTTTTGGTATGATATATATTTTTGATATATTGTATATAGAGTTTACATTTTTACCCATATTGATTTCATTTTGCAGGTCTCCCAATCTCTCCAACAATAAGAGAAACTTTTTGAATCTGATCAAAGACTGGATGTTGCTGATGTTTTGATGATATTGAAGATGTAGTTGATATTGATGATGTTTGATGATGTTCACAATGTTTGATGATGTATAATAATGTTGATATGTTTTTGATGATGTTTGATGATGTTGATGTTTGATGTAGTTGATTATGTTTGATGAGATTGATGATGTTTTGATGTTTCCTCCCAACCAAACAGCCACTTTCACCTCATCCCCAGAGAATCTTGTTCTTCTGTCAATTTTTAAAGAACATTGATGTCAAAGGTAATCAATAATTACTTTCCTATTTAGATGAAGATTTGGAATCAGATTCAAAATGTAATTGAATCATTCAAACTCACAAAGTAGAATCCAAAACAAACATCTCTCTCTCTCTCTCTCTCTCTCTCTCTCTCTCTCTCTCTCTCTCTCTCGGAATGGCCAAAGATGAGGTGTTCATTGAAGTAGATGCAGTGCAAGCGGTCTATGGCGACGATTTCTAAACGCAAGCCAATATTTTTGATATATTGTATATAGAGTTTACATTTTTACCCATATTGATTTCATTTTGCAGGTCTCCCAATCTCTCCAACAATAAGAGAAACTTTTTGAATCTGATCAAAGACTGGATGTTGCTGATGTTTTGATGATATTGAAGATGTAGTTGATATTGATGATGTTTGATGATGTTCACAATGTTTGATGATGTATAATAATGTTGATATGTTTTTGATGATGTTTGATGATGTTGATGTTTGATGTAGTTGATTATGTTTGATGAGATTGATGATGTTTTGATGTTTCCTCCCAACCAAACAGCCACTTTCACCTCATCCCCAGAGAATCTTGTTCTTCTGTCAATTTTTTTAAAGAACATTGATGTCAAAGGTAATCAATAATTACTTTCCTATTTAGATGAAGATTTGGAATCAGATTCAAAATGTAATTGAATCATTCAAACTCACAAAGTAGAATCCAAAACAAACATCTCTCTCTCTCTCTCCTCTCTCTCTCTCTCTCTCTCTCTCTCGGAATGGCCAAAGATGAGGTGTTCATTGAAGTAGATGCAGTGCAAGCGGTCTATGGCGACGATTTCTAAACGCAAGCCAAGTCAATTTTTAAAGAACTTTGCTTTCAAAGGTATAGATAACAGTCCCAACACACCTAGACAAACCAATACAAGATCAATAAAAGCCAAACCCAATACATAACTCATCAAATTATACCCTTGTAGAAGTACATCATAGCTTAAATGTAACGAACCAAATTTCAACACAATTTGCATCCAATAATGCATAAAAGTAACAGAAAACCCATAAGATGTTGATGATGCTGATGTAGTTAATGTTTGCTGATGTTTGATGTAGTTGATGATGTTTGATGAGGTTAATGATGTTTGATGTAGTTGATGATGTTTTTGATGATGTTTGATGAGGTTAATGATGTTTGACGTAGTTGATGATGTTTTTGATGATGTTTGATGAGGTTGATGATGTTTTGATGATGTTTGTTGATGTTTTGATGTTTGCTGATGTTTGATGGTGTTGATGATGTTGCTGATGTAGTTAATGTTGCTGATATTCGGAAATGAGAGAAATCTAAAAAAGGCCTATAATAAGTTTTTTGGGTATTTTTGTCATTACAACATTAGTAAAAACTTACATTTGCCCTCCATAAAAAAAAAATTATGTGTTAAATAAATGGGTATATATGTAATTAACATTCAAATAGGACTTATTAGTCTACAAAATAAAAGGTAAGACTAAATAATTTAACAAATTAAATTTTGGAATTTATTGGTGTTTTGCCCATAGTTATTTAGATTTTTGATGGTACGAAAAAGATAGAGAAATTATTAGAAGATTAGATTCTCTCCTTTAAGAAAATAAAAACATTTTCAGGGTAAATAAATGGCAAATAATAGAAATGTGGTGGTCAGAAAAAATAATTATAAAAAATAACAAATATTAATAATAATAATTATAATTATAATTTTTTTTTATTAATGTATAATAATTTTTAAAAATACTGTCTAAATGATAATTTCTTCTAAATAAATCACAAAATATTAATTTACAAGTACACAATTTTTTAACTCATTTGATAATTTGTATTTGATTGGAGGGTGCATGTGACGTGGAGTTAACACGAGTCTTGTTTTTCAAAATATAAAAAAAAAAAAAAAGAGTCTTTGTTTAAAAAATTAACATTTTTTAATAATTTTGTTTTAAAAAATTAACTTTTAAGCATGCCTTGTCCAAAACAATCTTAAAAGTATTCTTTTTAAATTAATTAATTTTTACTAAAAACAAAAAATATAAAAAATCAATTATTAAAAAAATTGCTTTTAGTATTTTTTTTTCACTAATTTTTTTACTTTTCTGGCCGGTCTTAGTCTAATGGAAACAAAATTGAAAAGTTTTTCTAGTTTTTTTTAAAAAAATATTAAAAATAAGAAGTCAATAATAAAATTTCAAAAAAAACAATTGTCAAACTCAAAATAATTTATTATTCATTTTATTTTAAATTTTTTATGTGTAAATTAACTATTAAAAAAATAAATTGATTTGATAATTACAAATACACATGATTTTATTATAATTATTTTTTTAAACGTTCATTCGGAAAAAATTATTTATTCTTTATTTTAAAATATATATAATACGGTTTTATTATTATTATTATCAAAATAATTTAATTTTTTAGTATTTAATTTAAGAATTTCTTTACAAATATATAATTAACAAATCAAATCGCCAATGGTACGGCCGATAAGCTCAAATTGTATCCGGGCGATCTATTGAGTTTCTTCCTGTGAGGGGAGATTTGCGCTGGACTGTACGGCCTAGTAACGAAGACGGCATTCTTGACGGAGTGTACGGCACCGAGCTAAGCTTCACGTCGACGAGGCCAGCAACCCGGCTTGCATGGCCGAGGACATCGACCGGTCAGGCAGTGACCGGCGCCGCCGCTGCAGCCCGCACAAGGTGAACAGAACTCAAGGTTGCTAATGGGGCGCCGAGCTAGATAACGCCCGGGCTAGATCTGAGACGCGGTTAGCGCCGGTATGCGCCTAACCGGGCACTTCAGATGGGCGGCGTCCGTGTGACCGAGATGATGATTGAACGGTCGGAGGCCGGCATGCCACCGCGACCGATCGATCGATATAAATCGGTCAGGAGTAGCTCGGCCGGTGATCCGACCTTCACTTGAGCCCAAGAGATAGCTCGGCAGTATGTCGCCCGGTTGGGTACGCGTAATGGATGTCTTCCACAATAATAGGCCGGTCATGGTCCCCGGTTAAGGGTGCCACCTGGGCCAATGGTGTGAAGGAGAGGACATCTGCTCCACGAACGCCTCAATACCGTTGGGCAGTTCTGCATGTACGGAAGGAGGACAAAACCTTTACACGTGTAAGGTGGTGAGAGGCGAGCACTGCCACCTGTCCAGGGAAGGACAGCAGAGGTAGTGCGCGCACAATCTCGGAGCTGCGTGGCCAGCCTAGATATAGAAGGGAAGGCGAACATTACTGGTATGCGAATTCACTCTCACAAGCACTCTCTCTCTCTTCTGATTATCTCTTTTCCTCAGTGAACTGACTTGAGCGTCGGAGGGTTTTTTCCGGCACACCACCGCCGGGCAGCTCTCACCATTTTTGTGTTGCAGAGACAGACGCCGTTGACGGAAGCTTGACGTTCAAGGCGTACGGAGAGCTAAGGTTATTTGCCCCCGTACAATTGGCGCCGTCTGTGGGAAACTTTGATTTTCAACCCTTGTTCTTCGAGCTTCTTCGACCATTTCCATGGCCAACAATGACGAAGTTCCGCTGTCCGTCGTCGATGGTGCACTCCAGAGTATGTCCGAAGGAGAGAGGGCCCCCCTAATGTTCCAACCATGGCGGGCCTAGAAACTCTTCGCGGGGAGCGCGCGACAAGCGTGGGAGGAGTTCAGATCGTTCACAGAGTCCTGAGGGCCGCCGGCGCCGGGGGGAGTCCCGTGAGAAGCGCCTGGAAGCACAAACTCAAGGACCAAGACGCCCTTATCGTCGTAGGATGGCGGCGGAGATGGAGCTTCTGAAGCGCCAAGTGAGGGGAGGGGGAAGGGTGTTGCTGGAGAGGGCAACCTCAGTGAGCGCACCCCCTCCCCTCATTCTGGCAGTCGCCGCCAGAGGAGGACTCATTCAATCTCCATCACCAGAAACTATGGGGTCGGAGACTCTGACCAGCGAGAAGGCAGGTCCATCACTCGCGACAGCACCTATCGCCCCTCGCGCCGTCATCAACGTCGCAATACTCTGCCTCCTCCCGTTCCAGGGATCTCAGGGACGTGCTGGAGGAGAGAGCGCGCCGTCGGGAGGCTGAGAGAGGTGTGCCGGCGTTCCAGAGGCTAAGGCCCCAGTTCGTTGCAGTGAGAGGTGATGATGCCGGCGCCCAGAAACATAGCCCCAGCACTGGTGGACAAAGAGTTGGCGAGGCTTACAGCCACCCCATTGTCCCCAGAGATTGAGAGCACCCCACTCCCTGCCGGATTCCACAACCAAAATTTACTTTGTACGACGGCAAGACGGATCCGTACATGCATGTGAGTCATTACCGGCAAGTAATGGCTGGCCACCGCGGAACGACGCCTTGATGTGCCTCATATTCCCAGCAAGCTTGGGAGAGCTGGGCTTGAAGTGGTTCGAAAGGCTCCCGGAGGGGAGTATCGAGGGGTGGCAGCAACTAGCGGAAGCTTTCGTCACCAGATTCAAGACTAACACTCGAACGCCGAAGGAGGTGGACCATCTCCTGGGCGTCAAGATGGATTCTGGGAGTTCGCTGAAGGCATACAATGCAAAGTATTGGGAGACTTACAATGAGATCCTCGACTGCCCTACCAATCTGGCGATCACTCAATACAAGAGGGGCCTCCCAGTCGGACATAGACTGCGAGACTCGCTCACGATGCATCAGCCGACTACCATGGAATCTTTGATGCAGCGGATCAACGAACACATTCGTGTGGAAGATGACGCTGCCTCTGCGACCGAGAAGAATAATCCGGTCGCGGTGGGCAGGACTGCGGGGAAAGTTAACTCGGTTGGGCAGGAGGATAACCGCCCAAATGACCGACCAAAAGATCAGCGCCGAGGGACCGGCCAAAATGACAAAAACAGAGGTCGCAGAAATGACCGGGCTGATGCACCTCGCGATGCAGCGGAGGATGCCAAGAGAAAACTGAAGGCGCGGACGGGGATTACCACGGTCTTCAAAATTCCTATCTACCGCATTTTGAGCGAGATCCGCGGGGAGCCTTTTTGTTGGCCGTGCCGGCCAAGTAGGGAGCGCGCAGCGAGGCTTCAATCCAAAATATCGCTGCACCTTCCATGAAGAACGGGGACACCGGACAGAAGACTGCTTGCCGCTCAAACAGCACCTGGAGGAGTTGGTGGCGGCGGGTCATCTTGACCAATACATAGATGGGGGAGTCAAGGCCGCGCCAACCGGGCAAACCGAGCCCAATGGCATGGCCGCCCTGGAGGCGCCCCCGCAAGGTGTGATCAACGTCATCCACGGCATCATTGAACCGGCAAGGGTTTGCGAACTTAGAGGGATGATTAAAGAAGGCTGAGCACATGAGGGAAGTGCTCTCTGTTCAGCCCGCCGTGAAGAAGGGAAAAACGAGGAGAAAGACATCCTTTCGTTTTCGACCAAAGACTTGGAAAGGGTGCAGATGCCGCACAACGACGCCTTGGTGGTGACCCTTCGCGTCAAAGATTTTGATATCAAGAGGATATTGATCGACCAGGGGAGTTCGGTCGAAATAATGTATTATGACGCATTCAAACAGATGAAGTTAGAAGACAGGGATTTGGCTCCTGCGACATCCCTTTGGTCGGCTTCAACTCACAACCGGAATGGCCGATCGGAAAGATCATTTTGCCGGTCAAAGCGGGCTCAGTAGTAAAACAAGTGGAGTTCTGGGTGCTCAAAGTTCCATCCACCTACAACTTGATCTTAGGCAGGGGCTGGCTGCACGCCATGCAAGCAGTTGCTTCAACCTTCCACCAAGTAATGCGCTTTCCGGCGTCGAATGGGCAAATAGAGGAAGTTTGGGGGGACCAGGTGATGGCAAAACAATGCTTCGTTGCGGTAAATGGCAGCCGAGCAGCCAAAGGGTTTGTCCAGATGATCGAGGGCCCGAGGGAAAGGAGGTCCTGGAGGACGTGGGAAGGAAGGCCGAGGAAAAATCGGTCGAAGATTTGGTGGAAGTGCGCATTGACGAAAACGATCCAACTAAGTTCTTCCTCCTGGGATCATCTTTATCTAGTGCCGAGCGGACAGATTATGTCAACTTCTTGGTTTCCAACTTGGAGGTTTTGCATGGACGCCTTACGACATGCCTGGCGTCGACCCAAGCTTCATTTGCCACCAGCTGAATGTTTTCCCCAATGCGCGGCCGGTCATACAAAGAACGCGCCGCTCAGCCTACACCATGCTGAAGTGGTTGCGGAAGAAGTGAAGAATTTGTTGGAGGCCGGGGCCATAGAGGAGGTGCAATACCCTCGGTGGATATCTAACACGTGGTGGTGGTTCCTAAGAAGAACGGCAAATGGCGAGTTTGCGTTGACTACAAGACTGTCAACCGCGCTTGCCCAAAGGATAGCTTTCCCCTCCCTCGAATTGACCAGTTGGTGGACTTAACCGCTGGCCATCAGAGGTTTAGCTTCTTGGACGCATACCGCGGCTATCACCAGATAGCCATGTATGAGCCGGACAGAGAGATCACGTCGTTCACCACCCCCAGAGGCTTATACTGCTACAAGGTCATGCCGTTCGGACTGAAGAACGCCGGGGCGACCTTTCAGCGGATGGTGACAAAGATGTTGCTCCTCTCTGGGCCGAACTATGGAAGCCTATATCGACGATATGGTAGTGAAGAGTAAGGAGAAGTCTCAGCAACACCTCACCGACCTAGCAGAAATGTTTGCATATAAAGCATCACAAGAAATTCGCCTTGAACTTGCCCTGCCTTGGGTTTGGCACGGGAAAGTTTCTGGGATTTTTGGTTACAAACGAGGAATTGAAGCCGACCCATCCCAAATCAAAGCGATACAAGGCTGGAGCGCCCGAACTCCACAAAGGACGTGCAACATCTTGCCGGGATGGCAGCCGCGCTGAACAGATTTATCAGCCGGTCTTCGGATCGTTGCAGGCCCTTCTTCAAAACTTTGAAATCCAAGTTCTTCTGGGACGAAGAGTGCGACCGTGCATTGGCAGACTTAAAATATCTCTCCTCGGCCCGATTCTTGGTCACACCTCAGCCGGGTGAAGAGCTGTACCTCTACTTGGCTGTTTCTCAACACGCGGTGAGCGCGGTATTGGTTCGTGCTGAGGGCATCCAGCACCTACCAATCTTCTATGTTAGCAAGACCTGCTCCCGGCCGAAACGAGATATCTTCCCTTGGAAAAATTGGCACTGGCCCTAATGATGGCGTCAAGAAAACTGGCGCACTATTTTCATGCCCATACAATAGTGGTGCTGACCGAATTTCCACTTAAGGTGCTCTTCGAAAAGGCGGACTTCACGGGGAGAATTTGAAATGGGCCGTGGAATTGGGCCAGTACGACATAAGTTCCAGCCACGCACCGCAATCAAAGCTCAAGCCCTTGCAGATTTTGTGGCGGAATTTGCCCCGGGAACACATCCAGTCTGTCCGGTTGATTTGGTTAGCGCGGACTTAGCACAACCCAGGATTCTGGCGACAGAGATATGCGATGGCTCGCGAGCGGGAGAAGAGCAAAGCTTGCCTGAAATAGCAAAGGCTGACGACTCAACAAAAGAAGCACACAGCAAAGACGTGCAAGGAGACCAGATTGAGCCCACCAAAAGCTTAGAATTGAGAAGCTCCCAAAATCCGTCTGATTGCTGGAAGCTATTTCTTGGCGAGATGTGGAAGTTGTTTGTCGATGGGGCGTCCAACAGGCATGGGGCCGGGCTGGGAATTGTGCTGACTTCGCCAGATGGGCTGATTATTGAGCAAGCAATTACGCTCGGCTTCCCAGCGTCTAACAACGAGGCAGAGTATGAAGCCCTCCTCGCCGGTTTGAGAAGCGCATTGAGAATGAAAGCCACAGCCCTTATGGTTTTCAGCGACTCCAAGCTGGTGGTCAATCAGGTCTCAGGGGAGTATGAGGCAAGGGATGAAAGGATGGCCAAGTATCAAGCGTTGGTGCGAGAAGAGATCAAGAAGTTCTCTGCGATAAGAGTGGAACAGAGATAAACCGCGAAGCAAACAACACGGCTGACGAATTGGCTGGGCTCGCCTCCGCTCAGACAGCTTTTCCTAACCCTTGATGATAGAGTTTTTGCCTCGGCCAAGCATTGAGGAGCCAGAAGCAACCGAGATACACTGCGCCGACTTGGGTCCCTCTTGGATGGACCCCATCATTGCCTTCCTGAAAGATAGAGTCTACCAGAAGAAAAGAAGGCGGCACACAAGATCCGAGCAAAATCAGAGCGGTTTTGGCTCTCCCCATCCGGAGCCTTATATAAGAAGTCCTTCACCGGGCCGTTTTGAAGTGTGTCCACCCCGCCAGGGTGGAGGATTTTCTCTTTGAAATCCATGAGGGCATCTGCGGAAGCCATACAGGGGGCAGGTCCCTGGCGTACCGAGCAATCTCTCAAGGTTACTGGTGGCCATGCATGCAGGCAGACGCGCAGAAATACGTCCGCCGATGTGAAAAGTGTCAGAAATTTGCTCACCAGATCCACCAGCCAGCAAGGGAGTTACTCTCGCTCACAAGTCCTTGGCCGTTCGCACTTTGGGGATTGGATATTGTTGGACCACTCCCAGTTGCACCGGGCAATCGCAAGTTTTTCATTGCCGCCACTGACTATTTCACCAAGTGGGTGGAGGCCGAGCCACTGGCAACCATTAAGGAAAAGGACGTTAAGAAATTTGTTTGGCAACATGTTATCACTCGCTTCGGTATCCCCAGGGCGCTCATCTCAGATA
This sequence comes from Camellia japonica, assembly GCA_030407325.1. NCBI lineage: Eukaryota > Viridiplantae > Streptophyta > Magnoliopsida > Ericales > Theaceae > Camellia > Camellia japonica. The sequence goes on along the minus strand of JAPPVO010000032.1, from coordinate 76,045,160 downwards.
ATGGCACTCAATTCGATGGTCGACTCTTTCGCGGTTTTTGCGAAGAGTTGAAGATTGAGTTCTACAATTCAACCCCGGCTTATCCTCAGTCGAATGGGCAAGCAGAGGCCTCAAACAAGACCATCTGGATGGATGGGCTGAAGAAGCGGCTCGAGAAGGCGAAGGGAAAGTGGGTTGAAGAGCTTCCTAGTGTGCTATGGGCATACCGCACTACACCAAGACGATCGACCGGGGAAACACCGTTCGCTTTGGCCTATGGTATGGAGGCCATCATCCCACTAGAGATTGGCATGCCAACATCCGCTCAGAAAACTTCCAGCCAGATCTGAACAATGAAGCCGTGGCACTAGAGTTGGACCTTGCTGAGGAAAGACGAGAGCGCGCATTGATCCATATAGCGGCCTATCAGCAGGAACTCTCTAAAAAATACAACAAGGCAGTGCATCCCAGGCTATTCAAGATTGGGGATTGGGTCCTAAGGAAGGTGCTTGGCACACACAGTGGTCCCTGGCGAAGGCAAACTCGGTGCAAATTGGGAAGGACCATACAAGGTGGTTGGTCTTGCAGGCAAGGGGGCATACCATCTGGAAGATTTAGATGGCAAGGCCGTCCCCAGACCGTGGAACGCAGCAAACCTTAAGGTCTTTTACTTTTAAGATGTAATTTGCTTTTGTTTAGCTTTCTTAGCCTTTAGACCTAGCCGTCTGGCACTACGTGTAAGAGAATAGCATTGCTTTTACAATGTTTATGTAATGAAAGCTAGCTATATTGTTGTTGCTGCGTTACATTGTTGTTTTTTGTGTTACATCTTTGAACAATGGCACTGCACGGTCGTAAGGCATGCCAGGGGCAAGAACCGACCTGAAGAGAACCGGACTGTTTTCCTCGGAATGGGAGCAGACCGCGCGAACAGTTGCGTATGGAACAATGCGCATTCGGGCCGAGCTGGTTTTGCTCGCCCGGTGGGAATGTTGGCGGCATGACCAACCTGATTGCGACATTGGTGAATTGCCCAATGTTGGAGCCGAGCTGATTTTGCTCGGCCCATCTACATATTGGTGAGTTGCCCAATATAGGGAACGAGCTGATTTTGCTCGGAGGAATTAGCAATGTTGGTGTCTGTCCAGTAATTGTAAGGCCGAGCTGAATTTGCTCGGCCGAACGGAAATCTGGCAAATTGAACAAGCTTCAAAAAGCGAGCTAGTTTTTGCTCGGCTAACTGATTATTGACAACCGAACAAGGCCGAGCGGATTTTGCTCGGCCAAATACAAAATTTCGTCCTACTTGGAAAAGGTTACTTGAAGGCCTATTGTTTGCGCGGTTCAGCCGACCACAAAGTTGAAACAAAATTTGGAACAAGAAACTCAAGTATGCAGAAGCCGAGCAAAAACAAGATGTACGGGCAAAAAGTTCATATTTCATTAACAGAACAAGTTCAGTACAAAAGGGGGGCATAGCCCGGTTACATAGCGAAAAAGAAAGAAAACAAAGAAGCAAGAAATAGGAAATCTTCAATCGAGACCAAGGCCTTGTTCGGTTTCACCAACGGCCACCCCGGCATTTGAAGGCGTTTGTTCGGGCAGGCTCTCCTCGGCCTCGGCGTCAGTGCCGTCCAGTGCGACAACCTCCCGATCAGTTGCTCCATCCTCGGCATTAGGGGATGCGTCGGATGGAGTTTGCTCGGTCGGATTTTCGATCTGCTCGGTCAGCTTCTGGGCGGCAGCTTCTTCCTCGGCCTCCTTCCTTGCCTCCACTATGAGCCGGTTCTGGGTGGCGTTGGCGTAGGCCTGCATGTAGTCCGGGATGTGCGCGGCAGGGAGATTGTTGAACATGTCAGAGTCGCGGCCAAGGCCAACTTTCTCCACGGCGGCTTTCCAGCCGCACTGGAAAAAGATGTCCTTGGTTGCCCGGACTTGACGCTCGTACGTTTTCTCCCCCTGGGCGTAACCCGGTCTTCTGCGGCGTCCACGGCCTCGTCCTTCTCGGCCTTGTGAGCGTCGCGCAGCTTGCGGAGCTCGGCCAGGTACCGCGCTTTGGCTTTCTTCGCGGCCTTGGTCTTCTCCTCCTCAGCCCGGTCGAGCTTCTGGCGCAAGTTCGTTGCGCTCGTCTTTGACGACCACCTGCTCGGCCCTGAGCATTTCTATCTCGGCCTTGAGCACTTTGTTCTCGGTGATGGCGTCTCGGAGGCTCTGCCGAACTGCAATCATTCGCTCGTGGGCGAGATAGTTCTTTTGTGCGGCCTACAAACAAACAGATTATCAGTATACAGTAGCCGAGCAAAAAAACCGAGCACACAGTTGAAGAAAAAATGGAGAACTTACCAGCACAATGGATTCTGCAGCCGAGCGAAGGACCTTGAGGTCGGATAGCTCGTCATGCTTTTTCATGTCCCGGGCAGGATCAATCCCTTGGTCAATTGAAACCAAGCGAGTGATCCTTGTCCTCGGAGACCGAATCTGCGGCGGAGACTGCTCGGGCCTTGTAGACGAACTCGGGCGCCCAGACCGGGGGGCAGCAGGGGCCTTGCCCTTGGATTTGCGGGCAAGATGTTGCTCGGTCTGGTCGCCGAGCTCGGTTGAGGCGACTTCAGTGGAGTCTTCATCCGCAAGGCTTGCCCGGCCGCCTCCCTCCTTTGTTTCTTCTTTGGCCGGCCAGCCGGTTGTTCGCTGGCCAGGGCGAGCACCGCCCCATCTTTTTGTCCGGGGGGGTGGAAGATGTTCCCCGGTTGCTTCTGGGGGTTGGGACTCGCCTTCGTCCCCGGTGATCATTGCTTGATTGCTCTTATCTTCGCCATTTCTTGCTCGGCGGTAGTTGGAATGAGCCTGATCGGCGGGCAGAGTTGGATCGGGTTCTGGGGATGGCGCACGCAGAAAGTCGGTGACTTTTTGTTTGCGCGGTGGTGCTGGTAATTGTACGTTTGTTCGAAACCAAGTAGCAACGGTGCTTCTCTCTCCTCGTCCGGGCGTCGAAGAAGTAGAGCTCGGATGGCCTCTTGGTTGGCGTACGGATAGCCCGCTGCAAGGTTCTTATCTGCAAAAAGACAAGTGTCAGACCGGTGCAAATAACAATAAAGAAATGCAGTGAAGAAATAGTACGGTCGGCCGGGCTTCTTACCCGCGCTACCAATGTTTTTATTAATGTACCACCCCGGTATGGGTGCCTCGGTGTCCTCATAATTACCGGACACCCACAGAAAATCGTCATCGTCGTCTCTTTGTCCGGGTTACCTTCGATGAGCTTTGCTCGGCCTTCTTCACTTTGAGGTACCAGCAGAGCCCGCTCTTATTCTTACTCAAGCTATACTGATGGAAAATTTCTGCGAGGCCGAGATTGAGACCGAGCCTGCGGTTCAGCTCGGCGACGCCGTTTATTATCTTGTAAGTATTGTTGGAAACTTGGCTCGGGCAAAGCCTTGTCCGCCTCAAAAACTCGCAGATCAAAGGTTGCACGGGGAAGCGCAGCCCTCCTTCAACAATTGATACGACCATAAAGGGGCACCGGTCTAAGTCCCCCCACGGCGTATCTCCCTTCTTAGCAAGCTCTAAGATCACGTCGTCGGGAATGTTGTACTCCTCTCTAAACTGCGCCATCGCACCGGGCGAGCTAACCCTAAAGCGGTATTTGCCCATCTATCTCGGTTTTATTTGCTAGATCGGTCAAAAATGTGTTGTGGTCGCTCGGTCTTGGAGCTCCACCAGTTATCTGGCCCGGATGGTTGGTCCTATTTACTCTGCATATTGAAAAATAAGGGCAGGGGTTAGCACGGCATTTATTGCGCGGCTTCTATTGGAAATAGCTCACAAAGGTTCTAAGTGTTTGGCCGGCCCTCCACCTTCTCGGCCCATCAGGATGGCTGATTTAGCCTTTCCCTTTTCGGTGCTGGTTTTACTCGATCCAGGAGTTTTTGATCGGTCCGGTTCTAATGGAGGTTTTAGCTCGGTCAATCCCAGATCAACTTACTGGCCTATTATTTCAGGCTTTTAGCCCGGTTAAACCTATCTGCCGATCTAAGGTGTATATAGCTCGGTTGTGGCCTCAGTGCAAAGCCACAAACAGCTTTTTGCTCGGTTACAGCCCTAAATACGGATCTAGATGAGCGTTTTGCCCGGTTTTTCCCAGTATTCGACTTGTTCTTGCTGTTCATCCTAAGTTTCGTTGAAACCAAAAGGAACCAGGGGCACGAGGGCCCCCTCCAGCGTTCCAGTTAGGGTTTTGCCTAGGGTGTATCAAAGAACTCAAGGGTACAAGCACAAAAGTGTAGAAATGAAGAACAATGGTGCAGGAAGTGAAAAACACGCATGAAGAACAAACTTGAAAAACAGAAAAATGGAAGTGCGAAAGGGAGGGCACTGTGACTTACCAGAAACAGAGGCGAGTAAGAATAGGGCCTCGTGAGCTTGGCTGCAACCTCGTGAGGAATGAGGAATGGAAATGGAGACTGGAGCTCGAGGATGAGAATGGCAGTTTGAGAGGCTAGGGTTTTTTGGATGAGGAAACAAATGAAATGTGAAGGGTCTAAACCCTTCGAATAGGGTTTATTGATGGAGGGAAGAGACCAAACGGCGCAGCCGTTTGAAATTCGTGCGTGGGAAACAGCTGGATGCACGATCCAACGAGGAGGTGGCACGTGGCACTGAGAAATGCGGCTGTCAGTACGGCTGAAAGACTTTTGACGTGACTATGGAGATAATGGCCGGCAATCGAGTTTGCTCGGCGGCAGAAGTGTCTCCAATTCGACTGTCGCTCGGTGACAAAAAACTTCCCCAATTAAGCTCGGCCTAGCAGGATCGCAACTCAACCTTGGCTCAGACGAGATAAACCCAATCACGATAGCTCGGATGGGTTTAAGGGGCAATTGTGAGGGGAGATTTGCGCTGGACTGTACGGCCTAGTAACGAAGACGGCATTCTTGACGGAGTGTACGGCACCGAGCTAAGCTTCACGTCGACGAGGCCAGCAACCCGGCTTGCATGGCCAAGGACATCGACCGGTCAGGCAGTGACCGGCACCGCCGGCTGCAGCCCGCACAAGGTGAACAGAACTCAAGGTTGCTAATGGGGCGCCGAGCTAGATAACGCCCCGGGCTAGATCTGAGACGCGGTTAGCGCCGGTATGCGCCTAACCGGGCATTTCAGATGGGCGGCGTCCGTGTGACCGAGATGGATGATTGAACGGTCGGAGGCCGGCATGCCACCGCGACTGATCGATCGATATAAATCGGTCAGGAGTAGCTCGGCCGAGGCGATCCGACCTTCACTTGAGCCCAAGAGATAGCTCGGCAGTATGTCGCCCGGTTGGGTACGCGTAATGGATGTCTTCCACAATAATAGGCCGGTCATGGTTCCCCGGTTAAGGGTGCCACCTGGGCCAATGGTGTGAAGGAGAGGACATCTGCTCCACGAACGCCTCAATACCGTTGGGCAGTTCTGCATGCACGGAAAGGAGGACAAAACCTTTACACGTGTAAGGTGGTAAGAGGCGAGCACTGCCACCTGTCCAGGGAAGGACAGCAGAGGTGGTGCGCGCACAATCTCGGAGCTGCGTGCCCAGCCTAGATATAGAAAGGGAAGGCGAACATTGATGGTATGCGAATTCACTCTCACAAGCACTCTCTCTCTCTTCTGATTATCTTCTTCCTCAGTGAACTGACTTGAGCGTCGGAGGGTTTTTCCGGCACACCACCGCCGGGCAGCTCACCATTTTTGTGTTGCAGAGACAGACGCCGTTGACGGAAGCTTGACGTTCAAGGCGTACGGAGAGCAAAGGTTATTTGGCCCCCGTACACTTCCCAAAAAAAAAATAAAAAATCTACGCCGTAGATTAGAGAAGATTAGTCCAAATGGGATGCTTCTTATGTTAAACATGGGGTGTTTTGGCAACATAGCTTTTAGTCACTTTTTTAAGGTTAGTAGTAAAAGTTAAAAGTTGACTTTTTTGTCTTTTTTTCTTTATTTGGGAAGTTGGTTTTTAGTCAATGGTAAAATTATAATTTTACCCCTTATGGGTCAAAATATGTTACATGGATGAAGTTGTAAATATTTTAAATAAATGGGGGTAGTTTGGTCATTTTCCTGTGATTTAACATTATAAACAAATATTAATCAGAAAAGTAAAAAGTAACTTTTTACCAACTTCCCAAATTATTTGTCTAAAAAAGTCAAAAACTTGATTAAAAGTCAAAAAATTACTTTTTACCATCTTTCCAAAATAAGCCATACAAAACAAATACAAAAACAATTTTCTATTTTTGAAATTTTGATTAGATAATGACATTTTACATAGCGTTCTTGATATGATTTTGATTATCACTCATTTAATGGAAAACGAAGCAGTTTTGATGTGATTTTGTAACCGTTCCTAATTTATTATTATTATTATTTTTTATGAATAAATTACAATGACTTTTTTAAAACTTAGAAAACATACATGGGTTGGTTTAGGATATGGGTTGGTTTTTTAGTTTTTTGATTATTTTAGTTTGGGTAAAAAAGTCTCGTTTGTGATGAGTTTTTTGATTTTTTAACTTTTGTGAACGAAAAAATGAAATGATAATGATTTAGATGTGACATTTTATCTGATTAATTTTTTAGTCTATTTTGTTATTTTACAGCTATTTTAGCCAAGATTAGGATGTCAAATGAAGGCTGTCATAACTTTAGTATAATGGAGGCATTCTAATGTTATGGTACATACTCTTCAAAAATGTATATTATATGTATCATTATTATGTATTTTTATGATAATATTACATAAATTTGATAGAATTATGATAATTTAAGATTCAAAAATAAAATTACGTATTTCGTCGTAATGTTACACATTTTCTAATGATAAATGATTTGAATATAAAAATATATAACATTACTACAAAAATACATAATTTTATTTTTAAATCATAAATTATTATAATTCTACTAAAAAATTACATATTGCTATAAAATACGTAACATATACTACAAAAATATATAACATGATTGATATGGTACACACTTTAGTGTGTGTACCACAAATTTTCCTACTAAAATAGACATTCTCATATCATTCTAAGAGCATCTCCAGCAGCCTACTTAAATTTTATTCTAAAATATTATTAAAAAATTCATTCTCTATTTTAAGAATCACTTTTTCATCTACTTCTTCCAACAAACTCCTTATTCTTTCCCTAAAATATTATTAAAATATTTTTTCCTTATTCTTTTACTTTTTCATCTTCTTCTTGGATTTTCTGAACTGGGATTGTGTTCACCCAGGTTCTTTCTCACAGGTTCTTTGACAAATTGAAATATATATACCCAGGTTCTTTGACAAATTGATATATATACTCAAGTTCTCTCTCTACATCTATCACTGTTTGTGCATATCTATACAATATATGCTTCAATTATTTGGTTTAGTTGAGGATAGACAGAGTAAAGCAGAGCAGTGAAGGGGGTGGTCGACCGGTCGGACGTTCGGGTGGTTGATCGGCAAAATAAGTTTTGCCTAATTCACTCAGATATGAGGGAGTTACAAATAGGGAGTCACTGTAGCAAATATTAGTTTAGAGAATTGTTTAGAGTTCTGCTGGAGGTATATAAAACGATTTCGAGTCCTTAAAATAGGTAAGGGGTGGGTTTGGGGGGATTGTTGGCGATGCTCTAATGTTACATCCTACCAATTGTGAAACTCCAAAATTAATATCCAATGACATGACAAGCACTTATCAAACAATTTTTATGTTTTAATAAGTTCCTAAGTAAGGACACATCATTTAGGATTGGTTTTTGATCCAAAATTAAGGCCTATTTTGGGAAAGAAATTAAAAGCTGCTTTTTAATTTTTAATCTCTTTTAAATTACATAATCTCTTAATTTTTTTATATATTTTTTATAAAAAAATTAAAAAAATCAATTTTTAACATACTTTTCAAAATAACTCTAAGGCTCAAAAACATTTTTCAAATATGTTATTACGAGGCGCATTGTTTATACTGCCACCTGTACAGAGTGCAAAATATCTGCAGGGGAAGGGGTTGTAGGAAATCTTTTCGTAACTTTAATTTTTTTATTATTATTATTTTTTAAAAGTGGTGGTGGGTGGTGTGAGGTATAATACAGATAAAATTTGTGAGGCTAGTGATAGGTGATGATAGGGTTGGAAAGTGGTGTGTAGGAGTAGCAATTTCAAGGAAAATAAAGAAGGAAAAGTGTTTTTAGGACAAGTTGAGATGTTATCAATTTGAGTTTTATTAACTTGTTTAGTTTTAATTTTTAAAAAATACTTTTAAGAAAATTTTATTTTTTATATTTTTTTATTATCAATGAATTTTTTAAATTTTTTAAGTAAATTTTTTTAATTTTTAAACACATTTAACATAAATATATTTAAAAAATATTTAAAAATATTACTAAATATAAAAAATATAAAATAATCCAAAATGTAGTATATTTTTTTATATTTTTATGTATTTATTAATTTTTTAAAATATTAAATATTTTGCTATGTACATACATCTAAGTAAGGTGTATCTAAAAAAATAAAAAAATTACTTAAAATTTTAAAAATATTTACTAAAAACAAAAAAATATGAAAAATAAAAAATCAATTTTTAAAAAAAAACTGAATTTAAAAATTTGAAATCAAGCACACTAATTAATTTTTTTTGGGGGAACAATTTGAGTTTTATTGATTGAAATAATAAAATTTATAATTTTTTTTTGCCTTTTTTAGGAGACAACGAAACAGGTGTCCCTCCATGAATGGTGTAAGGAAATGTTTCAAAGACCACCGAATAACTTCTCAAAAAGAAGAGTCACGAGACTCGCGACACGGGACGAGACGAGGTGGTGCTTTTAACTCTCATTTATCAATTATATATTTTAATTAAAAAATTAAAAATATTAAAAATTATCATATTATTTTTTTTTACACATTTTTTTATAAAAAAAACGTAAATTATAAATATATTTTCTATAATTTGTTTAAAATACGAATTGCTCCTTATAGTTTAAAAAATTACAAATAACTTGCTGTCATAATTTTTTATTTAATAAAATTAATTGAAAAAGTAAAATTTACAACTGTTCATCTATTGAATAATAAAATTATCTGAATTATTAATTTAAATAAAATTTTAACATTATTAAAAACTGTTAATTAATTTGATAATTTATTAATAAAATGACCTATTTGTTATGAAATTAGAAATCTTAGGTGGCATAATATAATTTCTAGAACCACAGGGATAATTTGTAATTTAAGTAAATCTCAGGGGGTGTGTTTGTAATTTACCCTAAAAAAATTAGTATGTTTTGATGACTTTTTGATATTTTACGAAAATATGTGAAAAAATAGATAAAAGAAAAATTTTGACTTTTTTATATAGTTTGTTAGATTTTTTACTTTTTTTAATGACTTTTTAACTTTTTAGACTAAAATGTGATGTTACTAAACGAGGCCGTCCTACAAGAAGTTATTTACAGTCACCATGCGATGTTATGTTTGGTTAGAAAATTTGATGGGAGAAACAAAAAGAAAAAAAAAATGTAATTTTATTTTTTATTTGATTATAACAGAAAATATAATAGAAAAGAAAAGAAAGTGAGAGGAAAATGTAATTTCATTTTTTTTAAAGGCTTAATTAGATTTTTTTTTTTTGGGGTCCATTTCTCAACTCAATTGAATATAATTTCAAATTTGAATTCTATCAATTCTTTCTCTTTTCATTTCTCTTATCAAATTCTCTAACCAAACACATCCTAAGTAAGTTGTGATTAGTGAAAAGAGTGATATTTACAATTTTGTATTAAGTGATTAAAAAAATATTAAAAATTTCAAAAATATATCACATGGGTGTGAGACCAATTTGGTAGAAATTTTGATAATTTTTTTAAAATCTCTAACATTACTAGATTGAAAAACAAGAGGAAATATAATGAACTATGATTGGTCAACCCAAAGCCACATAATACAGAAAATTGTTTGAGGGCCCAAAATCAACAAATCGAATTTGGCTCGAAACCCAAAAAGACGTCATTTTGGGTTTATTTTTTTTTTATTTTTTATTTTTCTTCCTTTTCTTTCTTTTTTTCTTCTCTTCGTTTTAAACATAGGAGAAGAGAAACAGAGGCGAGAGAGAGAGAAACAGAGGTGAGAGGTGAGAGAGAGTCGTCGCAGCTCGTCGGCCGATCGTTGTAGCTTGTAGCTCGTCGCTCGTTGCAGCTCGTCAGCCGATCATCGCATCGCAGCCCCGCCTCCAGCCCGATTTTGTTGGCCCCTCCAGTTCTTCTCCTTCTTCCTTCTTCTTTCTTCTCAAAACCATGGCTCCTTCCTGTTTCTTCTTCTTCTTCTTCTTCTTTCTTCATCACTCACGTGCATCAAAATTTCGCGCGGGAAACCATTCGAGCCATTCGAGCCATTGCTCTTTCGGGCCCTGTAACGGGGTTGCATAATACACCTAGACCACAATATAATTTTTTTTAAAAGTTATGTTAGGGACCATAAATAAATTATCATATTTTTTACCAAATCTCACATATAAATGTAAAACCATACCCATATAAAAAATTTAATAATTTATTTAAGATTCATAACATTTTCATTTTTCAAATCTTTCATATCTTCCTTCTTTTCTCCACTCCTTACTCTCTCTTGGATCACGAGATATTTTCTTCTCCATTTTTCATTTTATTATTTATTTATTTATTGTTTTTATTATTTTCACAACCATTTTTTTTAAACTTTTCAACCCTATCTCTCCCGGTGAGTGTTTAGAAAGTGGATTTTTTTGTAGATTTTTTAAGTTATAGAATATTATTAGAGAATTTTTTTTTGTGTTTAGAAAGATAGTTAAATTTTTTTGTAGCTGGACATGATATTTGTGAGAGAAAAAATAAAATGATTATAGGATTTGATGTAATATTTATAATATTTTATTTAAATTTATTATTTTAATTTTGTAAAATATTTGTCTTGTAATGAAAAAAAACAAAAAAAAAAAAGAAGCTAAAAACTAAGTTCCCACCCCCCGCCGCCGCCGCGGGGGTAAGGCCAACTCTGAATTTTTTTGAGCTCAAAACGAAGTTTTAACACGGGACTTTTTATATATATTTATAAAAAAAAAAATTGTGTCTAATTTTTTATTGTTTATATTTGACAATATTTGTGAAAATGTGACTTCCGGTATACTTCTATTAAAATATATATTAAAGTTTACAATAAGAAAAATAATTTAAATAATTTAAATTGAAATATTAAATAAAAAGTAAATAAACTGTAACAAAAATCACTTAAACATCATTCTTCACGCATTTTTAACTGTAAAATTACTAATCTGATTCGCATAATTCAACTTATAAGCTAAATCATTTTCGATGAATAAAATTGCTAATCTATTTAATATTTCATTTGACATAATTGAGTAATAGTAAGATTTAATCAACCTTAATTTGAAAAGAGCAACTCTAAGTAGTATAACTAATCATATCCTATACATAATCTATACATTTGGATAATAACTATTCAATAATTTCAATCAATTCACCATATCAACAAGTTTTTTGATTTCTTTCGGTAAAAAACAACTACCTATTAGTTTTAATAATTTACTATATCAATCATATATAACTTGATTTGAGCCCCTAATTCCAGTGATTTTTATTTTTTTATTAGGCTAATACAATAATTAACAAAATTTTAAGATTTTCTTAATCAATTTTCTGTGGTTCAAAGCAACGACTTCGCGCCGACTTATGTCAAAAGTTAGCCCTGTCTCCTATCAATTTATTGGGGGTAAGTTACACTTACTTTTCCTGAGGTTTTTGACAAATATAAGAACCTCCCATGTGGTTTTAATAATTACAATAATCTCTCCTATTTTATTTGACAATATCAATATTTTTCTATTTTTTTTATTGTTATTTACACACTTCACAGAATCTGCTGATGTCATCAAAGTTAAACACTAAAATGCCCATAATGCCTTGAAGTGTGCTCAACCCATCTATAAAAATGAAGAACAATAAAAATAACTTTTTAAAAACTATTTATTTAAATGAAGAAGAATAAAAATAAAATTTTATCTAAATGAAATAACTTTTTTATGTTTATAAAATTTATTAATTTTTGTAATTAATTTTTAGTTTTTGTAAACATAAAAATATATAAATAAATATATACAGATACATTTCCAGAGAAATAGATATATATACATACAGCAGTCTGTATCAACCACCATGGATCTACCTGCTGAGGAGCTCCGATTCCTTTCCATACCAGACATCTTGAGAGAATCAACCTCAATCCTTAAACAATCCCCCAAAACCTTCTACCTCCTAACCCTAACCTAATTTTCCCTCTCTCCTTCGCAATCCTAGTTCACTCTCTCTTCACTAACACTCAACTCACCCAAATCGACTCTCTAACTGGTTCTCACTGCTCCCAATGGACCAAGCTCCTCATTTTCTAGCTATTCTACCTCATCTTTTTCTTCGCTTTCTCTTTCTTTTCCATTATCACCGTAGTCTTCACTGTCGCCTCTCTCTACACCTCTAAGCCTGTTTCTTTCTCCTCCACCATCGCCGCTATTTCCTGCGTTTTTCGGCGACTCTTCATCACCTACTTATGGGTTTCTCTAATCATGATCATCTACAACATTGTGTTTGTAGGTTTTCTTCTTGTTATAGTTGTCGATACCAAAATCCAATTTTGCTATTTTTTTTCAATGATTGTGATTTTCATTCTGCTTCTTTTTGTTCATGTTTACATCATTGCTGTAATAACCCCGACTCGTGATTAGCTATTAATCGGTATTTAAGGATGCTACTGAATGGATTAAAATGAATTATGGGATTAATATGTAATCTGCATGATAATTGGCTTTCTATCTGTCACTTATAAAAATATCTGCTTAGAATCTCGCTTTAAAATGAAAATTGAAAGCCTTTTCGGCATCCAAACCCGGAATTGATTATACCATTGTGTTATTTGGAATTTTTAGAACCTTATGGCATATTTAATTAAAATGTGATTTGGTATGATTAAATTTGATTAAATAAGCTAATTAAAGAGTTGGACTTATTTACCGTTTTGCCACCTAGTGGCCAAATCCATACAAACACATTTGAGCCCCTTTAGCTCATTTTGAGCTCATTTCATCAGCCTTTGAGTGAGTGGAAAAAAATCTGAGGAATCATTTTAGAGAGAGGAGGAGAGCCATTCTAGAGAGAGAGGGGAGAAATTGAAGAAGAAATTCAAGGATTTGCATGCACTCTTCAAGATTAAGCAAGAATTTAGCAAGAACAAGACTTAAGGTAGAATTTTCATCCTTTCATTCATGTATTTCAATGTTATCTTGCATAATTCATGGAGGTTATAAGCTTAGATGGGTACATTGAGCTTAAAATGTTGAAATGAGAGTCAATCCATGCATGCATGCATAAATTTCCATGTTTTGAGTTTGAAATCTAAGATTTCTTCCATGCATGTGTTAATTTCACTCACATTTTGGTCATTCATCTTGTTTTCCCGTAAAATATCAAGTTTAATTATGTTTTGGAGGGTTTGAACTTAAAGAAGCCCATGCATGTTGTGTTCATAACATTTTTGAGGTTTAAGTTAAAATTGTGAGTTTTTAACAAACTCTTGGGCCATGATTTTATCAAATAATCTTTGATTCATCATGTTTTACAAGTTTACTTTGTTATTCCAAGTTTTGGGGCCCAAGTGATGAGTTTTGGAGGTTTAAACTCGAGTTTTGAACTCAGGGATGCAATCTGGAAATTCCAGATTTTGCAGCCTCGCTCGAGCGAAAGGGTTCTCGCTCGAGCGACCACTCTGGAATCGTGCACCTCGCTCGAGCGACCAAAAGTCCGCTTGAGCGTAAATTTCAAGCTCCCAGAAGTTTGCATCATTTACAGATCGCTTGAGCGAAGGAATGTGCGCTCGAGCGACCAGTCACATTTTTGCATGCTCGCTCGAGCGAGGACTTAAAATTCTGAAATTTTGCCTAAGTGTTCCAAGGCATGTTTTGACATCCTCATTGCATCTTAGGTATTCCTAAGCCTTAATTAAGCCATAGTAATGAGGTTATGGGCTAAAAACACACACTAAGAAAAGAATGTAACAAGATATTGAACGACAAGTGTGTGTGTGTGAGTTGAGCATTGTAATAAGTATGAACCACATTAAGAGAATGCAAGGGTGTGTGTGTTCTAAGCCATGTAACAAGAATGAACATGGACCAACGTGATGTAAGCTAAGCCCTAATGGCCATATGAATAAGTAATGATAAGATTCGTTGGTGTTATGTATTTTGTGATTGTAGGTCAACGTCCGAGAAGTGATTGACCATCTACGGAACCACTGTGAGTAACGTTATCGTAAAGATACGTTCATATGAAATTATGTTCCAAATGTGATATATCAAGCTATAATTTCTGAAATGGTATATGTTTCTGTGAACAAAGATCCATGTTTGAAATCTATTATGGCATCCATAGATAGTCCCAAGTCATGGGGGACGGCATGAAAATGCGGGTCCATGACAGTTACGAGATCTCGCTAGCCACTTCATTGTGGTGTTTGTTTAATCGGTGTCCGGGACCGGTTACTCTAGTCGGAAGACGTTATGTGATATGTGATATGTTCTATGGGATATGCCATTATTATGTTCTGATATGAGATGACTATGATTATGCTATGATCTATTTTATACGTATGAAATGTTCGGATTTCGTTCACTAACCCCTTTACCTTAATGTTATTCACTGGGCTTTAGCTCACTGTTTGTATATATATATTATAGGTGAGCATTCTGGAGTGCAAGCTCGAAGGTTTTGTGGGGGACTGTGTTTCTGTTGTCAGCCAGCCTTTGTGCCTCACGTGGAGGTTCCCGAAGTGTCTTGGGATCAAGTTTTGTTTAGTCTGTTTATGCATGAGACTTTATTTAATTATGTTGGCTGTACTTAAGAATCTGTAATGTGTGTGGTATAATTTGTGGTTGACTATCACATATGTATGTCTAGTTTTAAATATTCTGTTTCATGTAAGTCAACACAGCTCATTGGACAATTATATTTATGTATTCTGCTTCTGCTAGCCCCTTATCATATGCTTATTTGTTCAGAGGCGTTCGGTAATCCAAGGATTACTGGCCGGTTACGATGCTAAACCTATAGGGGCGGGTTTGGGTCGCGACAGAGTGGTATCAGAGCACGAGTTATATCGCACACACGTGTCCATATGAGCTATAGGATGTCCTAGAAATGAAATAGGGACATTGCATTATCATGTGTAACTATGTGAACATAGATGAATTGAAATGGAACATATATGCATGATCAAAGAAGTTAAATGGAATAACAGGTCTTGATAATTTCAATACCGAATGTGGAACCTATGTGAACATGAACGCATAAAAGTAAGGAATCATGTGACTGTATCTGAATTGAACTATTAGTGTAAAACCATCTGATATGAAAGGAAATGTGAAATTAGTGAGGACTTTCCCTGTGTTAATGGTTACCCTATTTATGTGTAGATCAATGGAAGGGACAATGAATGTAGGCGAATCTGAATCTTCTGACGCTAGAATTAGCCGGTTAGAGGAAATGGTTGGAGCCTTAACTGAAAATCTGAAACAACAGCAACAAGGGCAAACATGTGTACCTGAACCAGTTAGTTATGATATGATAACACTGACACAGAAATATAATAAGATGAAACCACCTGAATTTCTGGGGGATATTGAACCGTTAAAAGCCGAGGCTTGGGTTTTAGAAACTGAGAAAATATTTAAGGTATTTCCGTGTACTGAGGCACAGAAAGTTTTGTTGGCAACATTTACACTTAAAGAAGAAGCTAGGAGATGGTGGATGTTAGTCCGAAATGATAATGAGGAAGTGACCTGAGATAGATTTAAGGAAATTTTCTTCGAAAAATATTTTCCCCAATGCATCCGAGATAGGAAAGTATCTGAATTTATACAACTAAAACAAGGCAAAATGACTGTGGCCGAATATGAAACCAAATTTACTGAGTTAGCCCGATATGCACCCCATATGATAGACACGGATGACAAAAAGGCTAGGAAATTTGAAGGTGGGCTTGACTTAGAGGTGTATGACCGAGTCGGCATCTTAAAATTACCAAAATACGTGGATGTTCTTGATAGGGCATTAATGTCCGAAGCAAACATAGCAGCTTTGAAAATATCCAAATCAACCGAATCAGAAAGAATGAAACAGAAGAAACAGAAAGTTGAAATGTCAAGAAATTCAACGATCAACGTAAATGAGAAATTTGGGGCAATAACTGTGAACAAAGAAGGTCAGGGGAGTAATGTGAACAAAGATATACCTGTCTGTAGAGAATGTGGGAAACAACATTGGGGCATTTGTCGCCGTCTGTCAGGAGCTTGTTTTAGATGTGGTCAGAAAGGGCACTTGGCTAAATCTTGCCCGCGAACTCGTCCGAATAACAAATAAGCCTAAATCTGCACCCTAGTTCCAGAAAATGCTCAGAACACTGAAATGACTAACGCAGGTATTACCCTAACTATGTGTAATTGTTTTATGGGAATTTGTGTGTGAATCATATGTTTCTTAGTTGATATGATATAGATGGTGGACGTGTTAATTGGGTAGTTTAAATTGTTAGAATTATGAACCCATGATAATTGAACCTTGTGAACTGAACGAACCACTTGTGCCTCGGAAATTATTAGAACTTGGGAATAGTGGGAATTTGTCAGGTTAAACCTTTGTACCGTACTGTGAAAAATTTAATATGAACTGTTAAGTGTGAACATTTGAACCATGCTAGAACTGTTAAATGTGGGAACGCAATATGATTGACTGTAACTGGGAAATCTGTGTGACCGTGACTAGAATTGAACCGCTATATATCGACTGACATCATCGAATAATTAGACCCATGATCTCGTATTGTATATATGAATTAGTCACGTAGAGAATTGCTGAAATTGAGAACCTATGTTAGTTGGGAAGAATGAACTTCTGCTTATGAACTCGTGAACGAATGCCTAAATGACAATTGATCCTAGACTCGTATCTATATATATATGTGTCCTCGCCTGTGAGCCTATTAGAACTGATGGGATTGAACTGTGGTTAATGAACATTTTGAAATCTACTGGTTGATATGAACTATTGTAACCGACCCATTGAACTGTGCTTGAATTGCTAAATATGGAGATACACTAGTATTGACTATATATGGAACGTGTTTGAACTCATATATATATATATCTAGACCTTCGCATGGAATATCGGCTAATTACATTGTATCTAGACTGAGTAGACTTATGACTTGTTGCCTTAATCGTCATATCTGGAGAAACTGTTTTGTGTTAATCTGTATATAGAACTCGTGAATCTGTATTGGAAAGGTTGTTAGACTCTGAACATGTACATATATGACTATACCTTTGCTCAGAATGACTGATATGATTATTTGTTGATGACCTTTAAACGGTGGACTGTGATTGTTGAACATTGACTAGACTGTTGACTAGACCAGGGAGCCTGTGCTTTAATGACTGTATGACTAATCTGAAATTTCTGTATAATGACCTGCTATTGTGTACCTTATGCTTACATGGACTCAGTTGGGAAATTGTTATGTTACTTTTGATATGAACAACTACATACCTGTGCGCCCTATGTGAACTTACTTAGAGAATGTAAATTGTGTACGACCTGAACTCTTCGATTTGAACTACTGTGAATCATAACTCTGCTGTGATTTGGGAACCGAGAAGTTTAGAACAACTGTAAAATTGCTGACTATATACCTAAGCGAATGGAGTATGAACTATAGAATTGATGTACCCCGTCGGGGAGTGATAAGGGAAGAACCGTTACCTGATTTAATCTGATAGGACTGTGGTTTGATGAAACCTTTGTTTGGCTGATAGAACTCCTGTTTGATGACTTACGCTTTGAACTGTTCCTTGATAAGACTGGGTAGAACTTCATCTGAAACGGTCGGGTAGAACTTTTATTAATTTGATCTGAGGAGACCCTTATTGAGAGCTACAGTATGATTTGATTACATTATGGGGGATTGTAAATTACTTATGACTGAATGACAGGATTGTATTGTTAAGGGAATTAACCGAATGAAAATGTGAATTGGTCCTGGACACTTAGGAAGAATGTGAACCGTCAGTAGCAGACTATGTGACTATGAAATCTGGTACCTTATGCTTGGGAGATATGGGAATACTGTATAATGACATGTGTTTAATTGCGCCGGAATTACCGTTATGACCATGAATTTATTTGACAAAGAGAACGATCACTTCTGTGTTACTGAATTTTAAAACTAACGGAGTCTGTTGACAACAGCCTGGTTTGACTATAAATTTTGACTATCCGAGGGTATATGTAATCAATATGACTACTCCCGTATCGACACATAGTATGATTGAACCTGTGAAAACTGAGACTGGGGGAAAGTATATGAATGGTTACTTCAGAATTCCGTTTACTGATAACTTGTACGAACTTACCTTGTATTCCGGATAACTTCAGAATGACTTGGACTGACTGTGATGGAATGCCGAACTGAGAACCAAATTGAACAAGACCGAATGATTGACTCAGAAATTAATAAATCGAATTTATGTAACTTAACGGGGGAAAATTACTTATGAAAATGAGATTAGTACAATCTATAACCCCGATAAGTGTTTGTTATGGGTGGTGTGTGTAATAATGCAGTAAAGTTGTGTGCAACTATATTTATGTCCTATGTCATGAAATAAGTTTTGCTTTCTGAAATGTTATATGTGCATACTGCATGACTGTTCAATTCTCTGAAAAGTTTTGTGGCACCCTTAGCTCTTATGGCCCTTGCTCGGGGGTAAGAATACCGTAGCCGATGGCCCTTGCCTGGGGGTGACCATACCATGGCTATGTATGTGGTCTTCGGACCTACCTGTTGTGGTCTTCGGACCTACTTGTTGTGGTCTTTAGACCTACCCGATCTGATAGCTAATAGGTGTACCACGTTTGACCTTGTGCGAAAGCTGAACATTTATACGTATATGAATCAGTATCTGTTCTGTTACGCTTATGCGTTCTGTTCTGCTCTGTTAGTGCTAATGAATGCACCATGTATGCTTGAGCAAGAAATGTGCCATCCATGTATGATCTGGACAAGAATATGAAAATGAGCATGTATCTGAATCTGTTTTAGAATGAAATCTGAATGTGTATAAGACCCGGTGTTAATGCGAACTCTAACTCCTGTAGATGATTATGTTTCTGTTTTGTAAAGAGTTGGAGTTGTTTGCTTTCTGATATAAGATAACTCGAGTTTGGGGACCAAACTCTTTTAAGGGAGGGAGACTGTAATAACCCCGACCCGTGATTAGCTATTAATCGGTATTTAAGGATGCTACTGAATGGATTAAAATGAATTATGGGATTAATATGTAATCTGCATGATAATTGGCTTTCTATCTGTCACTTATAAAAATATCTGCTTAGAATCTCGCTTTAAAATGAAAATTGAAAGCCTTATCGGCATCCAAACCCGGAATTGATTATATCATTGTGTTATTTGGAATTTTTAGAACTTATGGCATATTTAATTAAAATGTGATTTGGTATGATTAAATTTGATTAAATAAGCTAATTAAAGAGTTGGACTTATTTACCGTTTTGCCACCTAGTGGCCAAATCCATACAAACACATTTGAGCCCCTTTAGCTCATTTTGAGCTCATTTCATCAGCCTTTGAGTGAGTGGAAAAAAAATCTGAGGAATCATTTTAGAGAGAGGAGGAGAGCCATTCTAGAGAGAGAGGGGAGGAATTGAAGAAGAAATTCAAGGATTTGCATGCACTCTTCAAGATTAAGCAAGAATTTAGCAAGAACAAGACTTAAGGTAGAATTTTCATCCTTTCATTCATGTATTTCAGTGTTATCTTGCATAATTCATGGAGGTTATAAGCTTAGATGGGTACATTGAGCTTAAAATGTTGAAATGAGAGTCAATCCATGCATGCATGCATAAATTTCCATGTTTTGAGTTTGAAATCTAAGATTTCTTCCATGCATGTGTTAATTTCACTCACATTTTGGTCATTCATCTTGTTTTCCTCTAAAATATCAAGTTTAATTATGTTTTGGAGGGTTTGAACTCAAAGAAGCCCATGCATGTTGTGTTCATAACATTTTTGAGGTTTAAGTTAAAATTGTGAGTTTTTAACAAACTCTTGGGCCATGATTTTATCAAATAATCTTTGATTCATCATGTTTTACAAGTTTACTTTGTTATTCCAAGTTTTGGGGCCCAAGTGATGAGTTTTGGAGGTTTAAACTCGAGTTTTGAACTCAGGGATGCAATCTGGAAATTCCAGATTTTGCAGCCTCGCTCGAGCGAAGGGGTTCTCGCTCGAGCGACCACTCTGGAATCGTGCACCTCGCTCGAGCGACCAAAAGTCCGCTCGAGCGTAAATTTCGAGCTCCCAGAAGTTTGCATCATTTACAGATCGCTCGAGCGAAGGAATGTGCGCTCGAGCGACCAGTCACATTTTTGCATGCTCGCTCGAGCGAGGACTTAAAATTCTGAAATTTTGCCTAAGTGTTCCAAGGCATGTTTTGACATCCTCATTGCATCTTAGGCATTCCTAAGCCTTAATTAAGCCATAGTAATGAGGTTATGGGCTAGAAACGCACACTAAGAAAAGAATGTAACTAGTTATTGAATGACAAGTGTGTGTGTGAGTTGAGCATTGTAATAAGTATGAACCACATTAAGAGAATGCAAGGGTGTGTGTGTTCTAAGCCATGTAACAAGAATGAACATGAACCAACGTGATGTAAGCTAAGCCTTAATGGCCATATGAATAATTAATGATAAGATTCGTTGGTGTTATGTATTTTGTGATTGTAGGTCAACGTCCGAGAAGTGATTGACCATCTACGGAACCACTGTGAGTAACGTTATCGTAGAGATACGTTCATATGAAATTATGTTCCAAATGTGATATATCAAGCTATGATTTCTGAAATGATATATGTTTTTGTGAACGAAGATCCATGTTTGAAATCTATTATGGCATCCATAGATAGTCCCAAGTCATGGGGGACGGCATGAAAATGCGGGTCCATGACAGTTACGAGATCTCGCTAGCCACTTCATTGTGGTGTTTGTTTAATCGGTGTCCGGGACCGGTTACTCTAGTCGGAAGACGTTATGTGATATGTGATATGTTCTATGGGATATGCCATTATTATGTTCTGATATGAGATGACTATGATTATGCTATAATCTGTTTTATACGTATGAAATGTTCGGATTTCGTTCACTAACCCCTTTACCTTAATGTTATTCACTGGGCTTTAGCTCACTGTTTGTATATATATATTATAGGTGAGCATTCTGGAGTGCAAGCCCGAAGGTTTTGTGGGGGACTGTGTTTCTGTTGTCAGCCAGCCTTTGTGCCTTACGTGAAGGTTCCCGAAGTGTCTTGGGATCAAGTTTTGTTTAGTCTGTTTATGCATGAGACTTTATTTAATTATGTTGGCTGTACTTAAGAATCTGTAATGTGTGTGGTATAATTTGTGGTTGACTATCACATATGTATGTCTAGTTTTAAATATTCTGTTTCATGTAAGTCAACACAGCTCATTGGACAATTATATTTATGTATTTTGCTTCCGCTAGCCCCTTATCATATGCTTATCTGTTCAGAGGCCTTCGGTAATCCAAGGATTACTGGCCGGTTACGATGCTAAACCTATAGGGGCGGGTTTGGGTCGCGACAATTGCTTTGTGGTATTTAGCTAGTGTGGTTTTGGTGCTCGAACCGATTTTTGGGTTTGCGACGATGGAAAAGAGCTATGAGTTGTTGAAGGAGAAGACCCGAATGGCGATCGTACTTGTTTTCAGGTAGCTGGCGATTTGCAGGGTGAATAATAGGGTTTTTTGAGCTGTGGTGTGGTTAGTGGATTTTTGGTTAGGGTTATGGTGATTGTGAATTTGGTGGGTTTGATGGTGCAAAGTGTGTTTTACTATGTTTGCAAGAGCTATCACCATCAGGGGATTGACAAGAGTGCTTTTTATGATCATCTTAGAGGCTATCTTGAAGAGTATGTGCCCCTCAAAAGCAACATTCAAATGAAGAACTTGGATATTTAAGGCCATGGTGAGATGAAAATAGTGTAAAAAGGTAAACTTTGAAATGGTTGGGTGAGTATTCTCAATTATGTTTCTTCACATTGATTGATCGTCATTCTCACTCTTTCTTCTTTCTCTCACAAATTTGATTTCTATTATGAATATAACTATCTGATGAGGGATTTCGTGGACAAAGGACATTTTTGTCTTTTTGCATGCAAAAGCAAGGTTAATATGGTCATTTTGTATAGGTTGCTGATGTCGTTTGTGCACATTTAACGGAATGAGGAAATATTGATATTGTCAAGTAAAGTAAGAGAAGTTACTGTAATTATTGAAACTACAAGGGAAATCTCTGTATTTATCAAAAATCTCAACAGTGGTAAGTGTAATTTACCCATTTATTGGAGACTTGTTCCATATTTTTTAGGAAAATCCTAACCATCATGTCATGGACGAAAGTTATTGTTGGTACATATATAAAATATGAACTCCATCCGTATCATTTTATTAGTCCATTATTAATACATGTTCATTTTTAAAAAGTCAAAACTTTAAATTTACACTACTACAAAAACAGATAAAGATTACACTTTTTTTGTGTGATGTATGTTATTTAATCACACCTTTTAAGTTTTATTAAAGTGTGATCTTTGGGAGTGTGATTAAAAGGGGTCATTTTTATTCACACCTTTTAAGTGTGATTAAAAATATTTAGATCAAACCTTTTAGTCGCCAAAAGCTTATTCGTGAAAAAAAAAATTACACTCCTCATTAGCTCTTGTAGAGATTCGAACCATCAACCTCTTACACCATAAACTTTATACAACACACTCTTTCCACTACACCTCTATAACACCATATGATTATATATGCAACATATATTATTTATATAGTACATAGACCCGTGTTAATATAAAAGTATATATATATATAGATAATTATTTTTTATTGAACATAATTTATGTAAAAATAATTATTTACTAGAAAAAAAATAGACCACTTTTGGCGAACATAATTTTAGTCGCCAATTCTATACTTTTGGCTACTAATTATTTTTTAGTCGTTAAAAAATTTAATTCCGGCTGAAATTACCACTTTTGATGACTGAACTTCTTTTTAGTCGCCAAAAAGTCTCACTTTTGGCTACTAAACATCTTTTTAGTCGTCCAATGCCTCAGTTTTGGCTACTAAATTTTTTTTAGTCGGTAAAAGCCTCACTTTTGACGACCAAACATCTTTTTAGTCACCCAATACCTCACTTTTGGCTACTAATTTTTTTTAGTCGCCAAAAAGCCTTACTTTTGGCTACTAAAATTTCTTTAGTCGGTAAAAGCCATATATGGGCAACCAAACAGATTTTTAGTCGCCAAAACCTATACTTTTGGCTACTAAATTTTTTTAGTCGCCAAAAATCTTTACTTTTGGCTACTAATGCTTTTTTAGTCGCCAAAACCTATACTTTCAACGAACAAATGTGCTTTTTTAGTCGCCAAATATGCTTTTTCTTGTAGTGGAGTGTGATTAAATATATATATATATAATATAATCACACTTTAATTAGAAGGTGTGATTAAAAATATTTAAATAATCACACTTTAATTAGAATGTGTGATTAAATATATATATATATATAATCACACTTATTTAAAAAGTATGATTAAAAAGTAGTAGTGTATATATAATCACACTTTAATTAGAATGTGTGATTAAAAAATATATAAATAATCACACTTTAATTAGAATGTGTGATTAAAAAATATATATCTAATCACACTTATTTAAAAAGTGTGATTAAAAAGTAGTAGTGTATATATAATCACACTTTAATTAGAATGTGTGATTAAAAAATATATATATATATAGTCACACTTAATTGAAAAGTGACATAAAAAACGAATATTATCACACTCAATCAAATTAAGTGTGATTAAAATGTCAATCTAATTTTTTTATCACACTTCCATAAAAGTGAGATATTTTTTTTTGTCAAAATGTGATCTTTAACTATTTTTGTAGTAGTGTTAAAAAATTTCAAAATTATTGGGAAGGGAGTGTAAGAAAAGAGTTAAAATACTTTTACATATTTTAATATATTTTTGCGCACTTTTTTAACACTAATAATTATATCTTGGGTAAATTACAAATACACTACTTGAGATTTGCTTAAAATACAAATTGCTCCTTGTGGTTTGAAAAATTACAAATACCTCTCTGTCAGAATTTTTTATTTAACAGAATTAATTAAAAAAGTAAAATTTCTAACTGTTCACCTATACAATAATAAAATTATCTGAATTATTAATTGAAATAAAAATTTAACATTATTAAAAACTGTTAATTAACTTGATGATTTATTAATAAAAGCACCTATTTGTCATGAAATTAAAAACCTCAGGGGAAATAATGTAATTTCTAGAACCATATGAGTTAATTTGTAATTTAAGTAAACCTCAGGGGATGTGTTTGTAATTTATCCCAATGAAATCATATAATTATAAATATCGAACTCAATTTTTTTTTTTTATACACATCTACATATAAAATCTTATAAAAATGAATGACCATAGCCAGAATGAGATCTTGGTGGGTCCTATAAGTCTCAACAACACATCTCTAGTCCGAAAGAGAGAGAATCCCTTTCCCAACATGATAAATATCAAAAGCTATGATAGATAATAAAATAGTTTTTACTAGGTAACATTTATTTTTCTTTCTTTCTTTCTTTATTTATATACAATGATGCTAGGTAACTCTAATTTTTGTAGTTCAAGTTGGCTCAAATGATGTGGCTTGATGATGTGGCGATGATATAGAAAATTATTACATATATTTTTTATTATTATTATTTTTTATTTTTTATTTTACTAAACCTAATTATTCTTGATAATATACAATTTCTTGAGATATTTTATCAACTCTTTTTCTTGTAAATTCTACATCTTTAGCAGTATACCAGTATTTAATAGATTTTGTAAAAATTCACGACGTTGGTGATAGTTTGCTATTAATATCCTTAAGTTTGCTATTAATATCATTACTTGATTACGATCTAGCAACAAGTCTTGGATATAAAAATGGTGATAAAAACTCATAAAAAAAGAAAACATTTTAGATGTTTTGATTTTAGGCTCATTATGCTTCCAAAATAAGAACAATATCCAAAGATTTTGACTGTTACTTGAACGTAGTCGGCGTAGGGCTCTAGCGTTGGCAAGCTTCCAATTTACAGAGGTAACTACCTTCAACCTTTCCTTCCTCAGATCAGGTTCAGCACATATCTGTTTCGTTTCCTACCTCAGACCGTAACTTCAAAAACTGCTTCTTTGGTTGTGCAGGAGACCTAAAATCAATAACTTGACATACAATAATAACACACTCTCTTCTAAAAATGAAAAGCTTTTTAATTTATTGAACAAAGATTTACAATGAAAGGGATATTTGTAGACTGTTGGATTGCTAGAGTATTATTTGCTCTAAGAAAGCCTGAAAACCAAACTTCTTTCTTAGTTTCAAGTATACTCTAAGTAATCTGTCCCCTTTTTCTCTTCCCCAAGGCCTTTATATAGGCAACTTGTGGACTTCAAAGGTTGGATTTCAACTAGATCTATAAACATAAAATATTTTATATTTTATTATTACTATAAGACAAACAAGCAGGTGGTGTGGCCACATACTGATTTATTTATGAACAAGAGACACCTGGTGGTGTAGTCATATGGAAGTGTAGTCTTAGCCCATGGTTTTGCCAAACTACCCATGGTTTTGTCAATTAATTGCATTGTCTAGCTTCCACACCCTTGCATCACCCATGATATTACTAAGATCATAGTTTTCATCATATTTTTCAAACATCTCATCCCATCCTTCCAGATCTTGTTCCATTAGATATTTTTCCAAAATTTTACATCCTTTTTTAGATAAATATGTCCTCGATTCTACCTGTTCCAAATGATCATATACTGATTCATAAGACAATCTTGGAACAATTAATTTTTCTGCCAAGGACGATGTCATTGCAAACGTAGTCCTCCCATAATGAACTAATTTGAATCAACTCTTCCTAATTTTGTAGTTTCGTGAGATATTAGGAAAAATTCTCTTTCCCTTGCTTCTGTTGGATCTAATATGAAAGGTTCGTCCCAATCTTTGAACTAATCACATTTGTAGGAGATCACGTCTTTCTTGTCTTTGGCTTTTATCAGATAATGAGTTGCATTTGGACGTTCATCCTTTACTTCTGTTTGGGCAGTTGTAAATGTGATGGGTGCCATGCTTGGATATTCTTCAAAGACTTTATAAATTCTTCTGCACATGAATTGTTGGAATTTGGTAAGCTGAGTGAACATAGTATTCGGTGCGTGAGATGGAACGTCGAACGTATTAATTATTTCCAATTTCCACATTTGAACCAAAGGATCTTTTGGGCTGATAACCTTGTCTGGATCGAATGAAATTTTTAACATTCTATAACTGTACAAGTCAGTCCGTCTGTTGAAGTAGCACCATTGAGTTCCTAGATAGGTGATGTTGGAACAATCTTCTGTGTAAATAAAATAAATCGAAACAATTTCAAACAAAATAAAATAAAACTTACAGAATTTATTTTGTCGAACCAAATAAAATCAAAAGACCAAGTCGAGTGTGTGACACTCTGTCCTTAAGACAGATTCGCCCAGCTACGGTGCTTACGGTTGAGTGGCGTCTATCTCCCAGAATACAATGATCTTCACAAAATTGTTGTAGCACACCAAACAAATTTCTACGGCGAACCAAACCTTGTGTTCTAATACTCTCTTTAAAATATCTCTAAAAAACTAGAATGAGGGATAAAATGTAAAAGAGAAAAAATCTGGACAGCAGTATATAGAATGCAAACTCAATTTTTTTGGATCCTAACACATTGCTAGTATGTTGGTATATATAGGCAACAAGATCTGACCCGAACAGATGCAATTCCGAAGTGAACAGGTGCAAAGCTATTCACAATTTGAATATAAGATTGACCGTAGGAAAAAAACAAAATTTCAAACAAATTTAAAAGTTGTCCGTTGGTCAAACAAAGAACTGCTTGGAACTTTATTATTAATAACTATTAGGAATACATATATGGAAAAATTACCCATAAATCCTATTTTTTGAAAAGTTGAACCATTTAGTCCTAAAAGTTTTCTTATGCACCATTTAGTCCATTTATACATTATCATCAAAAACAACATCACAACATCATCAAACATCAACCATTTATTCCCATTTATTTAGTAATCATCATCAACACCAACATTATTCTTCAACAAGGATCGAACATCACTAACTCTCTCCAAACCCTTTTTGTTCCTCATCATCACTTCTCAGAGACATCTCCAATTTCAAAACCCCCAAACACCCTTCCCAAAACCCTAATCTCCACTGTCCACACCCCTAATCTTCACCGCCTCCAAACAAACCCCTCACTCCTCTTCCATTCTCCGTCGCCACCGCCCTTCTCTCACTTCTTCCTCGGCTCGATCCAAAGTCTCCTGCAGACTCAAAGCATTCGAACTCGAACAGTGTAAATCGGCACGAAAGGCCCAAATCGACAAAAAAAAATATCTTCAATCGCTCGCAAAATCGCTAACCGTATGGCTCAATTTCTTGCTTCAGAACCCAGATTCATGCAGTTGCGATTTGTCGAAAATGACTGGTCAGTATGGGTTTGAGGAATCGGCTGTGAAGTTGGTGTCTGGGAATGGGAAGAGGGAAAGCAGTTGAGGCGGTGGTGTTGGAGTCATCGACGCCACATTCAGTCGATTTGATGTTCTTCTTCGATTTGAGGGATTTTAGGGAAGAACATCACTGTGTTGATGATTTCCATCGAATATCACACATCCGATATTCAAGAACATTCAAGAACATCACTGTGTTGAAGAACATCACAGATCCGATATTCCAGAACATCAATGTGTTGAAGAACATCACAGATCCGATTCCATCCGATTTGAGTGAAGAACATCACTGTGTTGATGATGTTTGATCTGTTTTGATGATGTTAATGTTGATCTGTTTTGTTAATGTTAATCTGTTTTGATGATGTTAATGTTAATGTTTGATGTTTGATCTGTTTTGATGATGTTAATGTTGATATGTTTTGTTAATGTTGATCTGTTTTGATAATGTTAATGTTGATTTGTTAATTTTGATTTGTTAATGTTAATATTAATGCTGATTTGTTAATGTTGATGATGTTAATGTTGATTTGTTAATGTTAATATTAATGCTGATTTGTTAATGTTGATGATGTTAATGTTGATTTGTTAATGTTAATATTAATATGTTGATTTGTTAATGTTGATTTGTTAATGTTAATGTTAATATTAATGTTAATGTTAATGTTTGATGTTGTGATGTTAATGGGACCTTTCAGTCTATAAGAAAATTTATAGGACTAAATAGTGTATAAGTTATTAATTTGGGATTTATTGGTGCATCACCCATATATATATATATATATATTAAACTAATTGAATATATATATATATTAAACTATTTGAATAGTATAATAAATAAAGGAAGAGGTACAAACTTTAGGAAACCACTTAGGAACCCAAAATTTGAATTTAGAATTAAATTAAATTCCCACAATTACAAAGTTTAGGAAACCACTAAGGAACCTAAAATTTGAATTTAGAATTAAATTAAATTTCCACAATAATTTTTTTATTGAAAAAATTCAAATGAATTTTATCTAAAAAATTAATGTTAGACCCGAAAACGACGTCAACTTCCCATTCACTCATAAATGGTTTTGACGTTCCGTCTTCACCGTGTGACTTGCCATGCGGCAAGGAACACTTCACCTCTTCGAACCCACCCCAAAAGACGTTTTGGGGTCCACTCAATTTTGGGCTAAAAAATATGCCTATATTAAACCATTTTACCAACATGTGACGCATTCTTCATACCATTTCAGAAATAACTTAATAAATGTACATCTTTTTATTTTATCTTGGATGTCATCGGGGAGTTGAAGAAACAAATATAATATTTTTAATCTTAAAAAGGTTTTTGCTACTAAATGGGTTGTTCTAATAAGAACGTTCACAGAACGGGTCTTTCCTATAGCCTGCATTTTTTTGATAATTTCAACACTGTCTTGTGTCACCAAGTCTAGCACTTCTTGAGTTTCTGCTAGGAGTGTTTCCTTCTCTAGCGGTGTAAGTCTTGTGGATGTGGATGCCATCTACAAGTTCTCGAGTTAAAGTATTTGCTAAACTATTTTTATTACCATTAATATGTTCTATATCAAAAATAAATTGTTTTAACCAAAGTTGTCATCATAAAAGCCTCCTTGCGCCTGCATGTTAGATAAATTCTTATTTATGAAACCTAGTAGGCCTTTGCAATCAGTTCTTATTAAAAATGGTTTTGGTGCCATAAATATTTAAAAAAATTCTATTCCTTTTACTATGGCTAATAATTCTCTTTCCATGGTGGAATAACTACATTCAGCTTGATTAAAATTTCCACTACAATATCTATATAATTGATTATTTTCTTTTATTTTTAAAACTGCGCTCCAATGATTGTTACTTGCATTAGTTTCTAATACTAGCTCATCATTTTCATTGGGAAGAGTTTGGGCAAGTAAATCTTTACATTTTTCTTTTAAGAATTTTACTAAAGTGGAGTTGGCTGAGTTCCAAGACCAACTCTCATTCTTTTTTAATTTCTTTTGTAAATGTTTTCTTATTTTGGCTAAGTCTTTTATAAAATATGAGGCATATGTTAAGCATCCTAAAAATGTTTCTAATTGTTTTCTATCTGTGATTTTATCAAGAAATTTATTAATTTTTTTTCGAGAACATGACTTTGCATTTTTATTGTTCCTCCCTTGATTTCAAGTCCTAAAAATTATGTTTTCTTTTGTGCATACATGCATTTCTTTTCTCCTAATACTATTCCATATTTTTCACATTTTTCTGTTATTATTTTGATATATGTTCTATGTTATCCATTCTTTTTTGAAATATTTGAGGTGCATTTTTTAACCCGAATGGTATTACAAGCCATTCATAATGTCCTTGTGGTGCACTACAGGTTGTGAGTGGAATGTTGTCTTTATCCATTTTTATTTGCCAGTATCCACTTTTGCAGTCCATTTTGGAGAAGCAAGAGGTGCCTTGTATTATGTTAAAAATGACTTGTTTATTTGAAATAAAATAACCATCTCTTTTATATCATTTGATTTTTCGTAATTTATTACCATTCTAGTCTTTCCTCTCTCAACATGATTTCTGACCATAAATGTTGGACTACTATGTGGACTTTTTACTATCTCTAATTAATCTTTTTCGTTTGAGATCTTCTATTTCTTTTCTGAATTCCTCTATGGCATTATAAGTATATACCATTTGTTTTACTTTAATTATTTTATCAGGATTGATTAACTCTATTTTAGCCATACTTTTATCTTTATGCCAAAATTTTGACGAATGTTCACTATATAAATTTTTGCATCTTTCTTGCAGTTCTTTTTGACTTCCTTCTTGAATACTAATTTCTTTAATACTTAGTGCAGTTTCGTGCCTAGTTGGAGAGATTACCTCATTACCATGCTTGCTGCATACGAAGTCAATATTGTGATGTGTAACAAACGCTTTTAGTTTTAAGACTTCAATTGATTTATTGTTATTTATAAATATAACGGAGTGTAATGTTTGAGTACAAGGGCGGTATAATCTTTGAAAATTATTGCCTATAATTACATCATGTGATGGTTGATCGGTTGCCCAAAGTTTATGAATGATAAATGTAACTGAATTAATTTAGATAACTAAATTTTCTATAGTATTAGTATGTATCATCATACTATTGTTAGCTATTCGAACTATTAATGGTGATTTTGTTCACATATATTCGGGAAAGAGTTTCATTTTCCCAAAACATACTAAGCATCCACTATTTAAGTAAGCATATAGTTCGTAAGTATTAAATCCTTCTATGTGTATTATTATTAGTATATATATACTATTAACATTAGTGTATGATAATGACATTTTATTTTGTTCATTCTTTTTGCTATACTATTTTACAAATGTATCGTATTCTTTTTGTGCCTCTTCTTCATCGTCTTTTGTCTATGCCATAAGATTCTCCTCATCTTCACATACTGGCACACTATAAGTTCTATATCCTATTATTCTTTTGCTAATTGAACTCCTTCCAGATTATATACTAGAATTATCTATAGAGTGTCTTCCTGATGATATGCTTACATTATCCATTTCATCATTATTTTATATTGTACTAGGAGTTTCTATTTTAATATTTTCGGTTTTATCGATTTTAATTATATCTTTTCTTTTTGTAATATTTTTAGGATTATTGAAACTGGCTATCCATCGATTATCTAACTTGATCTCATTAGGATCTATTCTTTTAGGTGTAATTCTATCTATTGGTATTCCTGCATTCATTGGTAGGTTTAAATTTATCTACTTATATAATTTTATCTTGCATTTTAGGATCTATGGTATTATCTAACTTGTATATTATTTTTCAAAATATCCTTAATGGATAGGTGGTTTCATATATATCGATTCCTACGGTTTTTATTTTTAAAGTTAAAAATTTATTTATGAATCCATCTTTTAAGCTAATATAATATCCTGATCTGCAATTAAAATCTAATGGTCCTCCACATAGATTACTTTTTATTCTACTGATTATGGACCTTTCAAAATTTCGTTGTCTAATATCACACAAAAGTGCATATATATCTATATCTTATCCTTTGTCAAATAACGGTGTTATTTGTATTTGTACACTCCCTATATATGTATATATATATTTATTATCTTTATTATACTTTAATATATTTTTATAATTTATTAAATTTATTTCTCCTACCTCATATTCACAATCCTTAATTTCAGTATCTCCTTTCATCTTTTCACATATATATTTACTTTTTAATTTGAATATTAATTTCTGATATATTTTGTCTTTTCATATTATTGGTAATATCTAATCTTTTTCTATTTCTTTTTCTTGAGAATTTTCTATGACAAATTGTTCTCCTCTCAAATTTTCTATACTTATTTTTTTGTCATCATAAAATTTAACTCTTCCTCGGTATCGTTATAGTCTTCTATTTCTATTTCTATTTCTATTTCTTCTTCAATTAATTATATTATTCCTTTATTATTTCCTAAAGCTAATTCTGAAGGTTCTTCTTCTTCTAATTCCACATAATCCAGACTTCCTATTATTTTATTATTCTTTTTATTTCTGCATTGATTAGCAAAGTAGTCTATTTCTCAACATGCCCAACATTTACAGGTCTTTTTTTCCTTCTGGACAACAATTATTTTTTCTAAAAAACTTTCTTCTTTTGTTGAAATTATAGGGTTTTTTGATAATATTTTCTTTTATATTTTTCTTCTCTTTGCTTATTAAAACCTTTTCTTTTATACAATATATTTTTTTTCTTATTGTATGTTTTTCTTCTTGTGAAGGCTGACATCCCCATGAATTAGATGTTTGCTAGCAATGTAAATATTATTTTTTCATTTTTCTTCTTTACTTCATTTTCATGCATTCTTGCTCTACCCATTCTCTTAGAAATTTAATTCTATGATCCAAGGTGTCACTTGTGGCATCCCCTAATTCTTTTAACCATTTTTCATATTTTTCTTCTATATTAACATTTATAGGATATGGTAATTTATGAAAAAAACATGATTAAATGAATTTTATTTCTACTTATTTGATAATAATAATAGGAGTATTCACATATATAATTTTCTATATAATCTATATTACATATTTCTATGTTACTTCTTGACCCATTCTCTTTTTCTTTTATCTTCATCCTACTCTTTTCCTATGAATTCTTCTTCTATATATTTTAGAAATATGTTTAACATACTTTACGGGATAGTTTCTGCTGTTAATTTTTCTTTGTAACTTTCTCTTAGGTTGTCATACCAGTTTGCTACTATATCCGTAAAGCTATATTCAATATAATTCAGAAAACTTTGCGCGCTCCAACTGCTGCTATGGATATTTAAGACATGGTGTATGCCTCTCTTTCATTGTTTTATTACCTCACTTGTATTTGTAGTACAATCAACATCTAATAAATACCTTGTATTACTTATTGGTTTTAATGGTACCTCCCTTAAGAATACTTTATTCTTCGGGGTAAAATCAGTATAATTGGATGTTCCTTTAGCAAAAGACCCTCTATTTAGATAACTATAATGTCCCGTTTTTCTTCTATATTCATAATTTCTGGTATCATTTTCTAGTTATTGTTTGGTAAAATTTCTAAAATTTGGATGATTTAGATTAGGTGGGAGAAACGAGCTACTTCTTTCTTGTTTTACTATTGCCATATCTATATCATTAACGTTATTAGTTTCTTCTTCTAAGACATTATCTTTTTCTATGTCTTCGAAATTTTCTAGTACATTATTTTCTTTTTCTTTTTTTGCTTCATTATTTCCCATTATTTGTTCTAATTCTTCAAGGGGAATGTGTTTCATTTCTCTCAAGTTGATTAATCCTAATTGTTTATAGATATCTTCTTCTAATTCTATTCTCTCATTATTTATTTCCTCTCTTATTTCTTCATCTACCATATCTAATAATTCAGCTATTTGTAATATTATCTTGTATTTTATTTCATTATCATTTTCTTTTTCAACCATTTCTTCTAACTGTTTTAAACTATAATTACTTAATTCCATTATCTTTTTGTTTTGCAGGTGAGATTAATTCAAAGGGTTCTTCCGGATTATTTCCTTTATAAGGATAGGGATATAGGTCTAATTCTTTTTGTTTTTCTTCAAAAAAGGCTATTTGTTTTTTTGAATCTTGTACAAAATGTCTAATTTCGTATATTATTTCTAATTGATTAGTTCTAAATTTTTCGTTAATTTCTTTTAATAGCCTAATTAAGGTATTATTTTGTTCTATTATTATTTGTAAAGAAGTATTATTATTTAAATTATCAAATTCTACTTCTTCACTATATTTAATACTCATACAAGAGTTATTGGTAAGGCCGAGAGAACGGGCTCTGATATCAATTTCTTTTGCGGATTTGCAATGGCTCTAATTTAATATTAACTCCTGTAACAGTTTTCGTTAATGATCTACACTTACCTTTTCTAATGATATTCTATTTTTAATACTAGCAATTCTTTGGTTATAATTTATTATAGATTGTCCCGAGGCAATAGCCAAAAAAGAATTTAATCTGTTTAATTCACTTTCTAATTCAGAAATATAATCTAAACTATCTTTTATTTCATTTCTAAGTGTTGTAATTAAATGCATATAAATACCAATTTTAAGTTTATGAAATTATAATATTGTAACTTTTTCAGAACTTGGGGGTCAATTTAAAATAATGAAGGCTTCTAGTTGATGAAGATTGATGAGATGGATGGTCTGCTGAGGTGTGAGACTCCACCTGTGCTATGAGGATTTTTTGTTATATATTTATTTTGCAGTATATTACTTCAAATCTTCTTCTCCTCTTCCCATTTAGATAAGCTTGAGTTTCTTTTCCCCCAACTTCTGCCCAGAAGAAGAAGCTGGCAATAGTGTTTGCAAAGTTTCTAACTTTTAGAAAAGTACCTTTTTGGGACAAAGAAAAAAACTGAGAAGCTATGGTCATGTTCACCCAAACTCCCCCATCAAAAAATAAAAATAAAAAACCTTCCCAATAATTTTCTGCAACTTGAAGCTTCTAACTCAAATAACTTAAACAAAAAAAAGTAAGCACAATGGTGTAGACATGATTAATGTAACATGAAGAACATGAAATACTTGACTTTTGGTACATTATGTAAAGAAAAAAAATTTAAATAAACTTAAGTAAATGCTTATATTTAGCTAACGTTTGGTAACGTTTACGCTTTTAGTTTATGTTTACAAAAATTTTATAAATTAGTTTTTGTTTATTTTTAGGAAAACATAAATTATAAACGTGTTTGGTTTGAACAAAATATTTAAAAACATAAACTAAAAAATATGTTTGTTCAGGCCTAAAATATTTATATTTATTTTTATTATTTATGAAAATGGGATCACACACATTATAATTGAAAAAAATAAAAAAAAATAATTAAAAAAATAATTGAAAAAAATTAATTGGGAAAAAAAATTAATTGAAAAAAGATTAATTGAAAATAATTATTTGAAAAAAAATTAATTGAAGAAAAAATTAATTGAAAAAAATTTTGAAAAAAAATTAATTGAAAAAATATATTTGAAAAAAAAAAATTGAAAACTGAAAACGTAAACTCATTTTTTGAGTTTACGTTTTTTTCTCAAATTTATAAACTGAGACAACTATTTATAAACTAAAAAAATTATCAAACAAGTTTTTATGACAATTTTTAAAATTTTTATAAATATAAATTGAAAACTAAAAACGAAATAGTTACCAAACAAATCTTAATGTTCAACTTTTTTTGACAGCTAAGGTATACTACAGTCCAAAATTTTTCTTTATTCAACTCTACTATCTTCAACCATCAATTTGATGTGGGAAGTGTTTGGGTAACTAACATAGAATCTTCGGATTATTTTGAGAAGCAGGTTAAAAATTAATATTTTTAATTTTTAATTTTTTAAAAGTGTATGAAAAAAATAAAAAAATAATATGATTACAAAAAAATTAAAAGCCAAAAAACTAATTTTTAACCTGTTTTCAAAATAGACCAAAATTGCATTTGTATTTGTAAACTATATCTTTTCAAGTCAACGCCATTAAATTGAATTTGTATTTTGTACCATGCCATGAAAAGTAGCCAGCAAAAGGGGACAACCATGCCAAACAAATCCTAGGGATTTTTTTTATTTTATTTTTTTTCACCTTTGATGAGACACGGGATAAAATTTTAAATATGCAAGACCACTTTCTAATCTTTACATTTTAGATGAAATAGAGAATTTCAACCTAAAATATTATTTACTAGAAGATCTATTATCTGAATTGAACTAACCCAGCACCTAATTAGATTTCATTCTTGGAGGAGATCTCTTTGTGCATTTCCTCTATTATTGGGGTGTTCATAGTATTAAAAGCATGATATATAAATTATCCATGAAATTTGAAATGAATGGAAAAACATACTTTCATTAAAAAAATAATAATATTTTTTTGATTAGCATCACTTATTAAATTAAGATGATTATATTATATGGTGAAGATTTTAGGTAAATTAAATTATATTTGGTTTAAAAAGATAAAAATTACATTTGACACATTCATCAAAATCCCACTTCACCCCCTTTGTTTTTAATTGTTGCCCTGTTCACGTTATTAATATATGAGGTGTTTTTCAGGGTATATAGATAGGACTCATCTCCTCTCCAATAATTGAAGGGTATTATTCGGCATTAGTGGACCCTAATTCGGGCTCATGATGACAATCTAAACTATTTGATGTGTAGAATACATTGAATACATCGTCTTTGTAAAAAATCATATTAATCGGATATTGATAGTCACTTGATTAGATCACATTTTAAGATAACTTCCAAATGGAATTTTCAAAATAAATTGTGATAAAAATATGATCTGATCACGTAATTATCGATATTCAACCAATGTAATTTTTTATAGACATAATGGCCCTGTTTGGTAGAGCTGTGGAAAACTGCTTATAGCTTATGCCTAAACAGCTTATAGCTTATAACTTTCAGCTTAAGCTGATTTCCAGTTTATTCTTAAAGCATCTCCTGCCCCACTCAAAGAATAAGCTGATTTCTGACTTCCAAAAAGCTATAAGCTATAAGCTATAAACTAAACCAAACACATCAAAATAGCTTAAATTAAGCTGAAAGCTGGAATAAGCTGATTATAAGCTGTGCCAAACAGGACTAATATATTCAATAAGTTCTACATATTGAACAGTTTGAATTATTGTTATGTGTCCAGACCAGGACCCACCAATGTCGAACAATACCCTCCAATTACTGGTTCGAGCTATATTGATAAATTAACCTATATTTTGGTCAAAACTAAGAATGTAAGTGGTTCGGCTCA
This sequence comes from Camellia japonica, assembly GCA_030407325.1. Lineage (NCBI taxonomy): Eukaryota > Viridiplantae > Streptophyta > Magnoliopsida > Ericales > Theaceae > Camellia > Camellia japonica. The sequence goes on along the minus strand of JAPPVO010000032.1, from coordinate 76,007,983 downwards.
AGAGTGAACTATTCATGTGATGTAGGTTGCATTGAGGCATTATCCCAGTAGCATACAATAATTTCTTTTCAACTGATTGAGGATCTTTTCACCAACTCATTTAAGGTTTGAAATAGGTTTATTATCCCCAGTTTGTAAAATAATTGGACCAGTCTAGTCCAACACGTTGGACTCACAATACAATTTACACCGTTAATTTAATTCGTTTATTTTTTAATTTTTATATATAAATTATTTATAAAAAAATTATATTAATTCAACAATTATAATTACATAATTTTATTATATTTATTTTCAAAAAATGACCGGTGCATTTTCAAAAATCATACACCGTGCCTATTCCCATGTAAATAATTATGACGAATTTATTTGGCTACTATTATTAAATCAGTCTATTTTTTTTTGATAAATAATTTGCATAGAATAATCCCCAAAAAAAAAAAATGTCATTAAAGTGGGCCTTTTTTTGATATATATAAAATTAGCCACTGGAATCAGAGAAGGAAGATAAAGAATATCAAGAGTGTTTGTGTGTTGTGTGGTAAAGAGATGATGCAAACCTATATTCATGGGGGTGCCCTCCTTTTATAGATGAAGGGCGTGATATTTATCCCATGGGCTTCCTTGTTTGGGCTAGGCCCAGTGTCAGGCCTTGTTTGGGTTAGCCCAATAACCTGATATATATTTTTGTCTAGCTCCCACAATTGCCCCAAAACTCTCATTGTCTTCAGTAGAAGGAATGAGAGTTTTTATTGCCGAGCTACGCTGTTCAAATAGATATTAGGTTTCTTGATAAAGAACATTTTTGATGAATGAATAAAAATGAATGAATGAATGACTGTATGAATGCATGTATGTATAGATGTATGTCTTGCTCCAAATACAGAGGCTTTTGCTGATGGCTTTCCGTGCCGAGCACGAAGAGCACTCTAAATTCGGAGGCTTTTTAGATGGCTAATTATGCCGAGCACGAAGGGCGCTCTGAATTCGGAGGCCTTTTCGATGGCCAATCGTGCTGAGCATGAAGGGATCCGAATTCAGAGGCTTTTGTTGATGGCAAGTGACTAGGGTTAGGCATAGGGTTATCCGAACTGCCCAACCCGAACCGATCTGCATACAAATGAGTGGTTTTGTAGACATAATGCGGGCGGATGCGGTTTAGAATATGGCATCATTGCGGGTTGCGGGTGGGTTGCGGGTTTTACCCGCAAGAACCACCCGCACTTATTATTATTATTATTATTATTATTATTATTATGGAGTTTGCGAGTTTGCAAATGTTTTTATTTTATTTAATGGGTTTGAATTTGATGAAATTTGACAACAATTTATTGTTATTTTATTATTACATTTTGGATGAATGTAAAAGTTAATAAATGATTACTTTTAGGTAAGTTTAGGATTTTGAATGATTTTACTTTAATTGTATTGTTGGGTAGTGAATGATTTTGATGATTTAGTTTAGGATTTTGAAAGATGTGCTTGTGTTAATTTATGATTTTATTTAAAAGTTTAGGATTTTGAATGATTTGCTTGTATTAGGAATTGATTTTGTTGTACTTTTAATTTTATAAATTTTAATTCATTAATTATTAATGTTGAGCATTTTAGAAAATGGTAGAAAAATGGCCCAAAATAAATATTTACAAAATGGGAAAAAAAATGCTCAAAAATTAATTTTTAAAGAAAAAAGTCTAATTCGCAAACCGCCCGCACATCCGCAAACCCTATCCGCACAAACCGCAACCTGCACTGCGGGCGGTTGCAGGTTCAATTTTCCCCAAACCGCACATATAATGGTGGGTCCGAACCACCCAAAACAGAACCGTGAGCACCCCTACAAGTGACGATCAATTTCAGACATTGCAAGGATTTTGAATAGTACATCCCGTGTCATTAATTGCCTGCACCAAATAATGTAGACTTGTTAGGCACAAAAAAGTAGAAAATCGAAAACCTATGCCAGTGGTAGAGCATTAAAAAATAACATCGCTTCATTGTAAGGAATTGCCGAGTGGAGCACGTTGAAGCAGAGTTAAGTTGATTTCTTTCCTTTAAGCTAGTATGAATTGTGGTTGTGCCAAGTCGAAGTAAACTAGTATTGCATTGTATACAATGTATATTTGCCCCATTGCTTTCGAATAAGATTTGTTATTCAGAAGGAATAAAATTGACTTTGGCCAAAATTGCCGAGGAGTAGGCCGATAGCGATTTGAAACGGAGTCCTTTCTCCTATTCGGTGTCATGGCGATATCGAAATGAAGCCGAGACAAAGTAGGATGCTTGGTGATATGCGAAGTGAGATCAATGGCGCACAATATGTACTTATGTGTGTGTGTGTGTGTGTGTGTGTGTGTGTTGTTTTTTAGTGCTAGTCTTCGAATAAAATCTTTAATTTTTCTGAGTTGAATTTGTAAATTCTGACCACATAGATGTGTCCAAAATATGTCAAATAGCTGGAAAGGACTCTTGGATCGTTGTGATTGGACTCCAGATGACTTAGTTTTAACTAAATTAGAGCTGATGGTTCAGATCAACCAATTGCAATACAACTACGAAGCACATGATGATTTCCTCATTTGCTTGCTAATTCTTCTTTTTTGGTAAAGTAGTGGATTTTCTCGCTAAATTTGGACTAGCCTGTACGGCTTCATTTTAGCGCCGATTTTGACGCGGTTTGTTGTGTTGAATTCGTCTCTATGAGTACTTCACATTGGTATGGTCAAAACTTGATTTCAACAACTTGGAAAATTTTAGTTTTCCAAAAATTTGGTATGTTTTGCAACTAACAGCGAACTTCGATTACTTATTAGCTCCTCAGGTTGGTGGGTTTTGACTCCTTGAGTTGATGTGAATCCTCTGGTATGTTCAAATGTTGACTTCGGCATGCCGAGATGCTAGTTTTATGCCGAGATAGTAGGTCCAAGCAATATTTCCATACTTCCGAGAATTAAATCATGAGATTCGTGTCGAAGATGTAGATGAATTAATAACTGTAGTTTTTGTTCCGAGAATTCCAATGCCGTGGAGCATGTTGCCAAGATGTGACTCCAAAAAGAGTGACTAAATTTGTTCTCGGCATTGCAGTTATAGCCAACATGATTAAAGATATATACTTGCACCGTTCATGACAATTATCATTGTGTAGCATCGAGTGTCGAAAAATAATCGAGTTAAAGTGTAGAAATTTGACAAGTTGGTAGCTATTCGGCATTGCCAAGTGACCTGCTTGCTGCCGAGTGGAATGGATAAGCTTCAACGAGTTGACAAGTTGACGGGCCAATGGTAATGTTATTGAATTGTGGTGTCATCTTTGGGCTTTATTCAGGTAATTTGGTTCATTGGTGTTGTCGTGCTGCAACATATATAATGTTAGTGGTGTTGTTAAGAAAAACTAGAATGCACCTCTTGAAAGCCAACGGGACTCGTAGAGATGATCCGCTGGATGTTGGGTCATCGAGATGGTCATTGCCGGTAGCAACAGAATTCTCCTATTCGGTAACATGACTCATCTAGTCAGCAAAATACTACGCATGGTCATTGCCAAACAACTTTCACTCTAGAGAGAGTAAAAAACTAAGTCAGCCCAAGCATTATTGCATGTTGTTTCGGAGCATAAATTTCTTGGTTTTGGGCTCAACTCTAGGCTGCGAGATAGGATAATCCTTACATGGGTTGCTTTGATTGGCACGAGTCGTCGACTTAGGATTGGTTGTCGAGAAGGTGCAATGTTGAGGCGATACAATGCTTTGTTGTACTTGGTCTGCAATTGCTTGTGTATGTTGGCATAATTGTGATAGCCTATCTGTGTATTTGTTTTGCCGAGGAGAGGACGGAATGGCAGAACAACTCCTGCTCCGAAGGTTGCTTAATCTTGACACGAGTGTCGGGTAACGTAAACAACCATGTATGGATGTGCCGAACATCCATCAAAGGCAAATTTGATGCTTTCATTATTGCCAAGGTGTTGCCGAGGAAGATGGAAGATCATTGTCTAATTTCTTGCTTCCTTTGGGTTTGCTATTTGTGGGTCATATTAAATTCTTGTTTTTTATTTCGAAGAACACTTATATGGGGAGAAAATCAAGACTCAATTGTAGATCCACTGCCTTCGGCTTGTTGTTTCAACTTTCCTAAACAAAATTGATACTTATTTGACAAAAGCTATGGGCATAAATATATAGACATATATATATATATATAGAAAAGAAAAAACAAAGACCAAGCCGTGAGTCTACTTTTTTTAGAGAGAGAAAATGGGAAGTGTGGATGTTGATTTCTGACCACACAACCAAAAGGGGAACTCAACTGGAGAACACTAGCAGAATAGACTAAGCCCAACAACCTGCACAAGAAGATGAGAATTCGGCGGTGGTTCGTCCACCCGGGAGCACTCTGACGATCAAGTTAGTAATCTCTCAAAGATATCAAATAGTACTTAAACTCACAATCTATTGCTCACAATACATTACCCATACCTAAGACCCACGGGGTGCCCTGCTTTTATAGCCTGCACTGACCTGATCCCTTTAGAAGCCTAGCTTCAAGGGACTTAAACTCAATGTTCATCCTGGACCCTTATCTAGATAGAGATAAACTCCTCTTGAGCCTCATCTTTATCAAGAATGAGATCCTCCGCTATTCTAGGACTCTTGTTTCTTATCTTCTTATCTCGGATTCGGTATCTCCACAATAACTTCAGCCTATCCGAGATCATCTCAGCAACATGACCAGGCCATGTGGTACCTCAGCTAACACTTCAGCGTCACCTTGCCACGTGGCGTCACCTCAAAATATTTCCCCACAACTGCCCTCTAGGTTCTATTACCTTAGCAACCTGAGGTGATGGAACCTATATCATTTGTCCACATAGCATGTCGGCTAACAATCCATTATCTCTCCGACCGAGATGATGACTTGTCGGCTTCAAGTAACCAAGACTTTGCTGCTCATTCTATCAAGGACCAAGAACCAAGAATCAAGTTCTTTAAGCATCTCAACCGAGATTGCTCCTCTAGCCAAGGTTATGGCCTCATTACTTTAGGAATTTCAAGAGTTCTAATGGTGCATGAGCTGTCACGTACAGTCTTTTCAACCGTTTCCTCCATGTGTCCCTTTCTCATTGGTTCGTACCTGGCATACGCCATGAAGTCACGTCGATTCAGTCCACACTGCCTGATAGGCATGTTGCCCAAGGCACTATCAATATATTTTTGCCGCCTTTTCATGTTGTTGACAAAACTCCTTCTCTCTCTCTCTGTCTTCTCACTTTTCATTCTTGCATTTCCCCCTCTTGTGCTCAAATTTTCGCTCTCTAGATTTCGCCATTTTCATACCTTCGAAGCTCTGCACTTGCTCTAATTACCTCCTCTGGTGATCTTTTCATCATCTGTTTCTGACCATTCATGTTGTCTGACTCCGGCGATCTTCATCCCGACGTTTGTTTCTTCGGTAAGTCACTAATTTTTTCTTTCCTTCTAGTTAGTCTTATACTGTTTTGCATATGTTTCTTCTCTGAACTCGCCGTATGCTCTTTTTACTGCATTCGTTGTCATTGAATCTTGTATTCACAGCTGTATCACGAATCAATTTCTTGAATTTGCTTTGAATTTTGAAGTTTATCACTATGCCTTTTGACTGTCAATTGCGTTTGTTCGTGATTTGTGCACATTGCTTTCACACACTCACTCAGTGTCTTGTGGATTTGTAATTCCTTGGATCGCTATTCGTATTACTAATCACATCCTTGGCATATTGTATTGGTTATATTTAAATGTCTGGCACTGATCTTGCCATATCTGTGTTTCTTTCTCCTTCATGTGATTCTTGAGTTTTGCCTCTGATTCCTTCTTGGTGCCCTTTTTGTTTTCTCTGTTTGTTTTTTAGATTCTTGGCCTTTGATTCTTGTTTCTATAGATTTAGGTTTGGGATTTGCTAGAAATCACATTCTTAGGAAAATTGAAACAAATTCCCCTTAGATCTTCAAAACCCTTGCCCCAGTGCCTGTTTAGGGTTTAGCCGAGGTCTTCAAACCTATACCAATCACTCTTTTCTGAAATCTTGTACCAACTTCATTAAACCGACATCATGGGTATGTTTAGGTGGAGGGTAGACACCCCGGCCAAACTAGACTACTTCCGACAAGAGTTCTCCATCCCAGTTGACGTTTAACTTAGGTTGGCTGGGGAGGAGGACTCTATCATGCTTGATGGAGATTTCATGCCTTTCCCAGTAGTCACCTTCATAGAGTGTGGACTCATGTTTACCTTAGAAATCCTCTTTAGGGAAGTTCTCCACTACTACAAACTCAACCCCATGCAGCTAGCCATCAATTCCTATAGGGTTATCAATGGTATAATCGCCCTAGCACGCTGAGAAAAGGCTAGGATTACACTAGCCGACATCCAATTCTGTTACACAATGTGTAGCCTTAAGTCTGAAAAATACTACATATATTACTTCAAGCCCAGATCCACTACCTACAAACTCATAGCCGACTTTCCAAACTCCAACAAGGGTGCTGGAGATGATTACTTGATTGTCTCGGGCAACTGGGAGTTTGCGCCTGATAATGATCTTCATCTCTTTCCTTGCGCCAAGTAGCATTTAAAGAGGATGATGGTAAGAACTGAGTCATCTCATAACTTACCTTTACTAAGACTTTCTAGTTCATCTATCGGTACTAATGTCTTCTTTTTGTTTCTCTTTTGCAGATCTTCCCCAACCACCAAAGGATTTCCGCCAAACTTTCCTCCCTAGCCCTGATCTGAAAAGGCTTCTAGGTTTGGATATTGATAAACGCAAAGCCCCTTTGCTGCTTGATTATATCCTAACCTACAAGTCCATTTTGCCCGACGTTCCCCGTCGAAGTAAGACTCCCCTATGAGCAACCACCCCACCAATTGCTTCATCGGCAAGGCCAGACCAGGCCTCTTCTTCAAATCCAGTTGAGCTGTCATCCACCTCTGCCCCCCAACTTATCTCGACATCCCAGCGTCGACACTGACGTCGTCGTCGTGCCCCAGCAAACTCACTAGTTGGCAGAAGACGCAGCAGAAAACACCGAGGTCCTGAAATCTCGGTAACAGACACATTAAACCCCCCTATTGCTCTACCCGCCATCCACTTCGACACCAAAGTCACCATCGCCGTTCCAGTCGAAGAGATAGGTAGAAGTCAAGCAGTTGTTGAAGACCTCCTGGCCGACTTGCCAGGAGTAGTTTCAGTTAACTCCTCTGCATCTCCATCCCCACCAAAGCCTAAATCGAAGAGAGTCAAAAGAGCCAAGGCAAAGGCCACAGTAACACAAGTCCTTACTGATTCAGAGGACACAATACCGATCTCAAAATTAGTTGAGATCGAAAAGAGCTCAACCAGCGAAAAGAAGAGGCCTACTGAGGCTGAATCCTCCGAAAAACATCATTCAAAAAAGCCGAGGTCTAAAAAAGAAGCGGGGCCAGTTTTTTCTAAGCCGACGAGACCTGGGCCCCTACTTTTATGGTTGGGGACTGACTAATGAAGGCCGCCGATAGTGCTATTGATAGCATTGAAGTTAGAGTCACGCTTCTACAACTGTGCTTCTGCCTACGGATCTAAATCGTGTGGCCGAGATCACAGAGTATGAAAACTTTGCTTTGATGATGCATCACTCCGTTTTGGTAAGTTCTTAACACTTTTACTTTTTACTTTAAGTATTTCATACTTAGAAATTTTACTAACTTGTTAGTTTCTTTCCTTCTAGGCTTTCCAACATGCCTATTCTTTTGCAATAAAAGCCGAGGCTTTCAAAAAGGAGCTGGTCCGTAAGACCCAAGAAGCTGCTAGGTTCCTTGCTTCCCTAAATAATGCTGAGGCCAAGATCAAGCTTCTGCTGGACCAGGCCAAGGTTGCCAAACTTGCGTAAGACCAGGCCGAAGAAAGAGCTAAGCAGCCAAGGTTGTGGCCAAGGTACTCAAGTCCGAGATCAAAATCGCAGATGCCAAAGCTAAACTTCAGGAGGCCCTGGCTACCAAAGAGGCCGAGATCAAGGTGGCCGATGAAAAGGCATTCTTAGAAGGTCAAGCCGTCGTCCGAGATGCGTACAAAGCCCAAGTTAATCAAGCCTGTAACAAAGGCGATTACCTTGGCTAGACGGCAGCGCTTAACAAGCTAACTGTCCCAATGGACTCCGACCTCCGAGATATCAATCGACTTAGCACGTCTTTCCCTCCGACTCCCAAAGGATCGAATGACGAAGCCAAGGAGATTGAGGCCGACGCTGAAGATGCCGATGCGGAGGAAGAGGCTGCTACTGGGGTGAAGTCCCCCATTCTGAATGAGTAAGTCCTGGACTTGACTCAAGATGAAGAGGATGAGGTCTCCAAGAGTGCCTGCCCTAAGAAGACAGCATCTGAGGCCGAGGTCCATAGAGCTGAGAAAAGCCTTGATGATACCTTGCTGGAAATTGACACCGAGATAGCGGCGGAGAAGGAAGCAACGCCGCCAACCAAGACCAACACAATGCCAATAGCCGAGGTTGAGTAATCTGTGACCAATGCCAATACTTAGGATTTTTTTTTCCTTTTACTTGTACTTTTTTCATTTCGCTTTTGTTGGGCCGAAGTGCCATCTTTGTAACTGAACAAGTAATTTTCCATGCTAGGCTGAAGTGCCTTTTTTGTCTGAGTTTGAACAAGTTTCCTTTAAATGAATGCCTTCTTTTTTCTTCTAAGTGTTGGATGCTTCTCTTCATATGTGCTTACTACTTTTCTTTTATGCCTTGTATGCTTCCATACTTAGAATATTTTTTGCACTTCCCTTAAGTACAACTTTCTTGTATAATCACTTCAGGTTGGGACACATCTAACATGTATCACCTCAGAAATATTTCATCTCGGGTACACCCTTACGCGGTCATCTCGGACCAACATACCTCGGAGTTCACCTTTAAATGAATGCTCAGCCAATGAGCACTTTTATAACTTTTAACAAGTGTTACTTCCTTTTTGTGCTTGTTGTCTTTTTCCAAGACTTCACCCTTCCAACCTTTTCAAGTACGACAACCTGGTTGGTGATCTCGAGTAACAAATACCTCAGGTATCCCCTTATTTGGATACCTTGGCTGACTCCAACTTGTAAATTCTTTGATAAATTTCAATAAGTGTCAAGCCTATTCCTGCTTCCTCCCCCCTAATGTGAACCTAAGTATTACTTATGTTCACGTTATGTATGCCTCTCTGATTTTGCCGAAGTCGTAATCCAACCATTTTAGCTGAGGTTCTCTACCTCGGTGTTTCTGTTAATCTAACTATTTTGGACTTAGTTCAACTCTGCCATCATAGCGGGTCTAAGTTACTTGTGATGTTTCATTCTGAAATATTGTCATCTTAGTTCAACTCTATTACATGGCAAGTATAATTCAACTCTACCATATGATAAGTCTAAGTTACTCGTCATGTTTCAATTGGAAATATCGCCAACTTAGTTCAACTCTATCATATAACAAGTATAATTCAACTCTACCATATGATAAGTCTAAGTTACTCGTTATGTTTCAATCGGAAACATCACCAATTTAGTTCAACTCTATCATATAGCAAGTATAATTCAACTCTACCATTTGATAAGTCTAAGTTAATCGTTATGTTTTGTCACGACCCGCTCCCCGTACCCAAGGGTTTAGCATCGTGATGGCCAGTAACTGAAGTTACCTCCGGCCAATTCTTGAACAAATTAATAAGCGCGAGCGAAAATAATATATAAGTGAGGTACCAAATTAATCATCGGAGCTTCTATTTTTATTACAAAATTTATTGATAAAAAATGCCGATATTTACATAGAAAAATATCATAAAAGTGTTGTGTGTCTATTCCGCAGCCCCGCATCTAACACTTTCCAAAAGTTATTTCTGAATTGCATTGTTTCCTGAAAATTGGTAAACAGCTATAAACACATGGCAGAGTGAGAAATATTATGCCAAGAGTATAAGGGACACAAAATAACCATGGATAATTATGTAACTAAAATATTTAAGATAACTTAGTCTAAACAAATAATCATTTAAGTAGCAAAACTGAGATTATGTAAATAAATAACCATAACCATGGTACCAAACATAACAAAACAGAACAGAGGTTACATGAGTGATAGAACAGAGGTCAATAGATTCATAACAATACAGAGGTACGGATTCAAGAGGTGGCTCGTACGGATTATAGAGGTGGCTCCCACAATAGTGTAGCACTTATCTCCGCACAGTACTTTGCTCTGCACAGAACAGAGGTCAATAGATCCATGACAATAGAGGGCCACAAAGTGATCAAACAGAGGCTAATGGTTATTTAAGTCCCCCAAGGCATGGGACTCCCGTAGTGGTACTTACAAAATATAATTGTATATAAGGTCATAGTCAAATAATCATTAAAAGTTAAACAAACATATCCATGGGTTTCATTTTAAATAAATAGAGTTCAGAAAATAACCCACATAATTGAAATATAAATATAATTTATAAAACATAACTTGTATAAAATAAATTATGGTAAGTTAAAACATACGTAAAATATATTATGGTGAATCAAGGTATAATATAACTCATCTTAAAATTAATACCTCACTATTTCTTTCCACTATCAAAGATTTTCTCGACTTCCAATATTTCCTTTCCTTTCTTAGTTCCTTTTCCTTCCTTTCTCTCTCACTCTTTTTCTTTACATCCTGAGCAAATCCCTCATTTATATAGGAAGGCAAGCATGGGCACCAAGCCACACGGCTGCCCACGTGTCTCATCCCTATTTCTTAGCCATTAATTCATGCTTATCTTGATCTCATTTTCTTTCTTTTTTTTAATATATAATTCATTATACTTTATTTCATATTTTATTTTTACGGAATATTTAATTAAACATTTAGACTTTTTCTTATTTATAATTAAATAATACTAATATAAAATTTAAGGAATAACTTAAATTTTTGGGTTGTTACATGTTTTAATCGAAAATATTGCCAACTTAGTTCAACTCTATCATATGGCAAGTATAATTCAACTCTACCATACAATAAGTCCAAGTTACTCATCATGTTTTAATCGGAAACATCGCCAACTTAATTCAACTCTATTATATGGCAAGTATAATTCAACTCTATCATATGATAAGTCGAAGTTACTCATCATGTTTCAATTAGAAACATCGCACAATTTTCAACAATTTATTCATAAAATCAAAATCCAACTAGTATTTTATTAAAACTTTGGCTAAATAAAATCATCACAAAAATCTCAAAAAACTAATGAAAAAAAAAACTTCAGATTGAAAGTGTTCCAGGGTCGTGGCAACTATTTGCCATCAGTGTCTTCAAGCCGATATGTCCCATTACTGGCAACCGAGATGATTCTGTAAGGCCCTTCCTAGTTTGGCCAAACTTGCCTTCCCTGAGATCCTTCTTATTGCCGACGAATTTTCTAAGGACGAGATCCCTAACCTTGAACTCTCTTTGGTTGACCTTCTTGTTATAAGCCTTAGCAAGTTGCTGTTAGTATGCCCCTAGCCGAATTGCTGCTCTTTTCTTCCTTTCCTCCAACAGATCCAGATCTCGGGCTAAGAATGTCTCGTTGGTTCCATTCTCCACTCCCTGGGTTCTAATTCCAGGGATGTCGACTTCCAGTGGGATAACTGTTTTTATGCCATATGCCATGGCAAAAGGAGACTCCCCAGTTGATCTTCTCAGCGTAGTCCGATATGCCCACAGCACATTGGGTAATTCTTCCACCCACTTTCCTTTAGCTGTTTCCAGCCTCTTCTTGATCCCATCCAGGATGGTCTTGTTGGATGCTTCTGCCTGACCATTACTCTAGAGGAAACTAGGAACAGAGTAATAGTTCTTGATTTTGTATTTTGCACAGAAGCTCTTGATTAGCTTAATGTCAAACTAGGTACCATTGTCTGCCATAATAGCTCTTGAAATCCCAAACCTGGTGATGATGTTTTTCCAAATGAAGTTCTTCACATCAATATCTCGGATTTTGGCCAAGGGTTCTGTCTCTTCCCATTTCGTAAAATAGTCAGTTGCCACCAACAAGAACTTTCTCTGTTCAGTTGCCTGAGGTAGTTGCCCAATAAGATCCATGCCCCACCGGGCAAATGGCTAAGGACTAGATACTGGGTTCAAATCTGCTGCTGGCTAATGTATCAAGGGTGCAAACCTTTGACACTTCTCGTACTTCCTGACATAGACTTCAGCATCTTTCTGTATGTAGGGCCACCAGTACCCCTAAGATATGGCTCTATGGGCAAGTGATCTGCCCCCAGCATGGCTTCCACATACACCTTCATGTATTTCATATAAGAAATCCTCAACCTGGGATGGATGCACACATCTTAGAAGAGGCCCAGTGAAGGATCTTCTATAGAGATAGCCTTCTGTTGACAAGCAGAACCTGGCTGACTTCAATCTGGTCCTGTGCGCTTCTCTCTTGTCTACTGGCAGCCTGCCATCTTTGAAAAACATCACTATGGCATCCATCTAGCGTAGACCCATTTCCATACACATTGCCTCATATTCTGTTATTAGAGGTTTTACGCTTGGTCCCGGCAAATAATCAACCATGATTGTCCTTGGCTCTCCTGACTTTATTGTGCTAGCCAAGTTAGCCAAGGGATTGGCATGGCTATTATTATCTCGGCTCACCTACTGTAGCCAGCAATCCTAGAATAGTGCCAGCAACCTGACAACTTCTTTGACATAGGCTATCAACCTCTCATCTCGGGCTGCATACTCGTTTGTCGCTTGATTCACAATAAGTTGGGAGTCACAAAAGCCTACCACCTCATCGACTTCCATTACTGCTGCTAGCTTGAGTCCAGCAATCAATTCCTCATACTCTGCTTCGTTGTTCGAGGCCTTAAATCCCAAACAAATTTCCTGCTCTATCATTCGTTCCTCTAGTGATACCAAAACCACTCTTGCCTCATTTCCTTGACGGTTTGAACTTCCGTCAACAAACAGGCGGAAGGAGTCGCCGATGTAGATGTCACAAGGTTTTGGTTTCTTTTCCTTCTTTTGCATTACTGGTGCGGGTTCTTGGGCCCCAGTTGGGTTTCCTCTAGTTCGCCCGAACAACCTAAGCTGTGGCTCACTGGAGCCTGGCATGGGAAGGCACCAAGGGTAAACTCGGCCACAAAGTCGACCAAAACCTGGCCCTTAATTGCTGTTCTAGGCCTGAATTCCAAGTCCTATTGGCCCAGCACCACTGCTCATCTGGATATTCTGCCTGCCAAATCTCCATGCTGCAACAGAGACTTCAGGGGATGCTCAATCAATACCATAATCTTGTGGGCTTAGAAGTAGTGATTCAACTTTTTGGAAGCCATCACCAGGGCTAATGTCAGTTTCTCCAGAGACAGGTACCTGGTTTCTGTACTTGCTAGGATTTCACTCACATAGTATACAGCCTTTTGTTCTCCCTCATTTTCTCAGATTACTATCGCATTTACTGCGTGTTCTGAAACTACCAAGTATAGGAACAATTCTTCTCCAGGTATTGAATTTGACAGAACTAGAGCTGTTGTCAGGTACTTTTTCAAGTCGGCCAAGGCGACTTTGCACTCCTCTACCCACAAAAAATCTGTGGCCTTCTTTAACAAACTAAAAAATGGTTTATACTTATCTAAACTTCAACTAATGAACCTGTTCAGGGCTGCTGCCTTGCCAGTCAAAATCTGGACCTACTTGGCTGATGTCGGGCTCTTTAAGTCAAGGATGGCCTTGATTTGATCTGGGCTTGTCTCAATGCCCCTTCCGGTGACCAAGTATCTTAGGAACTTACTAGACCCAACTCCAAATACACATTTCGAAGCATTAAGTGGAGCCAATATGCTCTTAGGATGTCAAAAATTGTTTTTAAATCGGCAAGATAGCTTCCAGGCTCCTTGGTCTTCACAACTATGTCATCAATGTAGACTTCCACTGTCTTCCCAATCAGATGCTTAAATATCTTGGTCACTAACCGCCGGTAGGTTGCTCCTGTATTTTTTAACCCGAAAGGCATCACTCTGTAACAATAGAGTCCTTTTGGATTGATGAATGTCGTCTTCTTTTCATCTGGGGCATACATTGCTATCTGGTGGTAGCCTCTGTATGCATCCAGGAAACTCATCTATCCATGCCTTGAAGTGGCATCTACTAACTGATCAATCTTAGGCAGTGGGAAGCTGTCTTTAGGGCAAACCATATTCAAGCTGGTGAAGTCCACACAAACCCTCCACTTGTCGTTCTTCTTTTTCACTACCACTATGTTGGACAACCAGGTCGGATAGTGTACTTCTTGGATGGCTTGGGCTTTCAGTAGCTTGTCCACTTTCTCTTCAACTGCTTCTATATGTAGTAATGTCGACCTCCTTGTCTGCTAGATGACAGGTTTAGCCGCCTGTCTACATTGAGCCGGTGACAAGTGATCTCGAGATCAATGCTAGACATCTGATATGGCATCCAGGAAAACACTTCTATGTTTGCTCTCAGCAAGGTTTCCAGCTTTTTTTCTTCCTTCTCTGCTAAGCCTGAGTCGAGAAAGAAGAAGCGTTCCTCATCGCCTTCTTGGACCAGAATCTTCTTCAAGGCCTCATCGCTCTTCTCGGCCGGTTCTTTACTGACATCTTCTAGGACTTCCATGTCCTTGTCCTCTATTTCAACTATTTCTGCCTCTTGCACGTTGAAGTTGGATTTCATTGCGCCTTGGAGCAATTTTTTGCCTCCACCTGATCCCCTCTGACTTCCTCAACCCCCTGCTCAGTTGGAAACCACAACAACTGGTGCAGCGTTGAGGGAACAACCCTTATTATGTGCAGCCACGGTTTTCCCAATATAAAATTGTAAGGGGAGGTGGTATCAATTATTGTAAATTCTGTGCTAACCTTCCTGGTGCCTGCCTATACTTCCAAATTTATTGCTCCCATAGGCCATGTCGGCGTTCCATTGAACTCGACCATGGGGCTGTCAGACTGCTCCATATCATCGAGGTAATGGCCAAGCTCCCTGTAACATTTGACATATGTGATATCACAAGAACTGCCTTGGTCGACTAATATGTGTCTCACCTGGCATTCACCAATCTTTAGTGTGATCACCAAGGCATCGTTATGTGGATGTTGCACCATATCCAGGTTTGCCTTAGTAAAAGAAACTATGGGTCCCTGGTATTTGTTTGTCCCATGCTTTTTTTGCTAGACCTGATATACATGTTGCAGGTGCCTCACCTATTGGGTCTCCCCTCATATATCGTTCTCATTAACCTTCGAGTGAATCACATTGATCACCCGAGGTTTTGCTTGCTATGGTTGTGGTGGTGGTACTGCTGCTGGTGCCGAGGGAAGCCTTGCATGCTTTTCTCTCGTCTTGGCCTCGTCTACTAGATCTCTCAGGTGACCCTGTCTGACCAAATCCTCCAAGTGCGTCTTCAGGGCTCTGCACCCTTGAGTCAAGTGCCCATCTTCATTGTGGTAAGCACAATGCTGTCCCAAGCTTCTTCCCATAAATTCGCTAGGGATCTTCTCCGGCACTCTGTAATACGATTAGTTCCTGATCCTTTCCAGAACTTTGTAGATCGGGATCCTAAACACAGTGGTGACTGCTTATGCAGCCCTCAACCATGTTTCCTGCCTGTTTGTCCCAGGATTACCTCGGCCTCGCTTCGGCGAGCTATTTCTTTTCTCTTGCTTTGGTGTCTTCTTTCCTGGCGTATCCTCTTCTGCTCTGGCATACTTCTCGATTCACGCCATAAGCTCTTCTATACTTTTTGGTAGAGTTTTTGCCAGTGAACTCCGAAGCAGGCATTCATCTTCTAGGCCATTTTTGAATGACACGACCGCCAGCTCCTGGTTGCATACCAGTATTCAGTTGAATACCTCATAATACCTTTTGGCATAAGCCCTGAGGCTTTCCCCTTCGCTAATGTTCAGAGCTAGTAGGGAGTCCACCCTTAGTGGCTGTAACTTATTTGTAACAAATCTGGCCACAAACATCTCAGCCAAGCCTTCCGAACTCTTCACAGTTCCTGTGGGCAATTTGTGAAACCAATCTAATGCAATCTCCCTAAAGGATGAGGGGAATACCTTGCACAGTAACTGCTCGTTCTCGCTATACAAAGCCATTGAATTCAAATATAAGCTGACATGGAAATTAGGATCGGACTTACCGTTATAAATCTGGAACCTCGACATGTGGAACCTCTTTGGGTCCTCAAATGTATCCAATTCCATTGAAAACGGTGTCCTCAGTTTGACGAGAGATGTGATCTTGGCGTCGTGCCGCTTCCTCTGGAGATAATCTCTCAGATCCTCCTTCGTTTGACCGGGAGCTCTGCTATCAACAGATTGCAGCCTTTTTGGCGCGTTGCTCCCAGCGTCATTGTGCGTCATTTTGGATTTTTCCTCGTTCACCGTATCAAAGCAAAGTCCCTTCTCCTGGATATGCCGAGATTCTTTGACATAGGTTTCCCTTGTTCACGGCGTCTTCTGCGTCTCACCTCTTGTTGACTCTGCTCGTCCGGCATCCTGTGAAGGTCGATATAAACGTTCCTTCTCCTTGTCATGCTGAGAGACTACTGGGATTGCTTTCTGCCCCGCTTTCTGGGCGTTGGTCTTGGCCGCTGGTATCAGCGTGTCTTGTAATGAGTACAGTGGTTGCATTACATTGTTCTGCATTATGAAGTTGATAACTGATTGTAGGTTTGCCAACTTGTTTGTCATCCCCTTCATCTCGCCATCCCTCTTCAGGCATCTATCCTTCCATACCTAGAGGCTGCTTTCGTTGTAATACTCATCTCGCTCTTCCCTCTTTGCCGACGTCCTTCTCCCCAAGATGCTGATCCCGTGCTCCTTCATTACAGTTTTCTTCCTTGATGTTAGGATCGGTATGTTTACTCCCACCTGGGCAGTCGTCCCCGATCTTTTCTCCCTGCCTGTTGTTGGCCATCTATTATCTTTAAGTTCCTACAGATGGTGTCAAATTGTGGATATTGATTTCCGACCACACAACCAAAAAGAGAACTCAGCTAGAGAGCACCGACAGAATAGATTAAGCCCAACAACCTATACAAGAAGATGAGAATTTGGCGGTGGTTCGTCCATCCAAGGGCACTCCGACGATCAAGTCGGTAATCTCTCAAAGATATCAAATAGTACTTAAACTCACAATCTACTGCTCACAATATATTATCCATACCTGAGACCCATGAGGGTGCCCTACTTTTATAGCCTGCACTGATCTGATCCTTTTAGAAGCCTAGCTTCAAGGGACTCAAGCTCAATGTTCATCTTGGACTCTTATCTAGATAGAGATAAACTCCTCTTTAGCCCCATCTTTATCTAGAATGAGATATTCCCCTGTTCTAGAACTCTTGTCCCTTATCTGCTTATCTCGAATTCCGGTATCTCCACAGATAACCTTGACCTATCCGAGATCATCTCGGCAACATGACCAGGCCACGTGGCACCTCGGCTGACACTTCGGCGTCACCTTGCCACGTGGCGTCACCTCAAAATATTTCTCCACAGGAAGACACGTTTCAATCCAAATGTGACCCCTTAATTAAGATGATGGTGCTATATACACCAATTAGTATACATATTAGTGTATCAACTAATGTTATGATATTATTATTGACCACATTTATTATACAAGTTACAAATATCCAAAATCATATAAATGATTTCACATCATCTATTAGTACACTAGTACGTACATTAATTGGTACATATAGTATTATTCTAATTAAAATATAAAATTTGTACGTGAGTCATCAATACATCAATAAAACTGATTAAGGAGTAATTAATAATATTTTATTATAATCAATAACTCTTGGAATTTGTTAAATCTTAAATAATGATTATTTTTATGTATGAAAATATAAAATATTAATTATAAAGTTTTCATATATAAATTTAAAACTTAATAAAATATTCTCATAATAAATTAATACAATTTGATGAAGTTAAATTTTAAAATTTACTAAAATCGAGATAAATTAATATAACATAACTAATGTTTTAAAGGAACTTATTATAGGATTAGTTTATGTGGATTGATACCAAACCTTTGCTGGTATTTCTAAGGTTATTGTCACTCAACTTGAGCATAAAACTTACAATCACATGATATTGTCCCCCACTAGACGACATGTTTGGGTTGGGGAATAGGAAATTCTCATCATGTGTTTTTGTTTTTTGTGTGTACAATAATGTTGTGTTTGGTTGGGAGATTTGGAGAGGGATTTGGAAAGAGAAAGAGAAAGGGAAAAGGTGTGTGAAACTATGTGAAATGTAAGTATATTTTATTCACATTTTACCTAACTTTTCCCTTTTCCTTTCCTTTTCTCTTTCCAAATCTATCATCAAATCTTCCGATCAAACACAACGTAAATATGAAAACAAAAAGAAAAGGACTCACCACTAAAAGGAATTTTAAAGAGACTTATATACGTAAGGCAAAACTCTAAGGTCAAAGAATGATAAAATCTCCAGCCAAGAATTAGAATTAAAACGGAAGAAAGAAAGAAAGAAGGGGCTAAAAGCACTTACCACTCGTTAAAGCCTACAAGTTAATAATAAAATAATTAATAATGAAAAATGTAAATAATTTTTTTTTTTTTTTTTTAAAGGCCAAAATTAATGGTAGTTTTTGAAACATTGAAATGTTCAAGGATAACAATTTTATAATTTTGCAACTAAAATTTAAAATATCATTTTTCTTATTTTTGTGAAATAATTCAGATAAAATTTATTGGAGAACTTACAAATATATTTGAATTTAAATGATTTATAACCATAACCATCTCTAGAATCTGAGCTACAAGGTATCATGAGAGAACACAAATGTATCAACATCAAGCGAAAATGCTACAAATAAGCAATTATTTACAAACAATGAGCCCCCACTAATAAAAAATAATAATAAAAGGGTCTCAGAGAAAAAGTAATAATAACAATAATAATAATAAATAGTTAGGCAAGAAATAATTGTGTTGTACTTTTTGTAAACTAAAAGTTAATAATTAGAATTAGAAATTAAAAGTTTATAACTTTTTATAAATTAAAAATTGATAATTAAAATTTGAAGCTAAATGCACCTCTTTGCTTACTTTTTAATACTGCCAAGTTTGGGAAGACTAAATAAGTGTACTTTTTGACTTTTTATGAAATATGGGTTGGGTTTGGGTTGTGTTTGAAGTGATGTGTTAGAGAAG
Source organism: Camellia japonica (assembly GCA_030407325.1). NCBI lineage: Eukaryota > Viridiplantae > Streptophyta > Magnoliopsida > Ericales > Theaceae > Camellia > Camellia japonica. Next base: position 75,988,763 of record JAPPVO010000032.1, on the reverse strand, counting down.
TGATGTGACTTAAATAAGATGATGTGACTTAAATAGGATAGTGACTTTTTGACTTTTTCTAAACATCCCAAACTTGAAGCAAAACTTGAATATAATTTTTTTAAATAAAATAAATTATAAACAGTTCCATAAATCGCACCAAACAACCCTTTTATATCCATGTTGGTGGGAAGGTGTGTGTATAGAACTATAATGATGTTGAAATGAGTAGTAGTAATTAGTAAGCTTTAAGTGATGAAGAAGCAAAAAAAAGTGGCTTTTATTAAGGGGAAATTATATGTTAGAGGTACCTTCAGAACTTAGTTATAAAACCACTTATAAATTTTATCATTTTTTAAATTTTTTTTATTTTAAAAATATGCACTGAGCAAGTGATTAGAGAGGTAAAACTATATTAATGGTCCAATGATGGTGAGATGACTGGAGAATGAGTCAACAAAACTCTGGTAAAGTTGGAGAATGAACAGTTAGGTGAAGGTGGAGCAAGTGGCTCAAGAAAAAGAGAATGACAGTGCACAAATGAGCAGCATCTCTTCAAATTGCCAAAAAAATCCTCCTCTGAGCCTTGGAAAATAGGTCTTATTTATAGGCTTTTCCTTGGTACCAAGGGATACCAAGTGGCCAAATAAAGTAAAAACATATGTCTCTAAGAATCACATAGAATATTCTATCTTGGGCCACCAAACTGAAGGTGCCACCAGGCGAAACCTCCACCCTTAGTCACCTAACTACAAACTTCCTAGCTTCTCAGGGCGAAGGCCATAGCCAAGCCTGTTATCAGCCATGTTGTGCCTTAGTACCAAGTCCAAGGGGAAGGCAGGTCTATGACCTGAGTGGATGGAAAGGAAGTCCCTTGCACACGGGTTGCCCTGTTCCCATCTTCACGGGGTCATCGCGGTATACTGGTATCTTTGAGCTTGCTATCAGCTCCAACCAATGAGCTTTGCGGCCTGCTATCAGGGCCAAGCATTAGTCTTACTTGCGGAGGAGAAGCTTCTCCCAAGGGCTGCTATCACCTTGGCAGGGTGTTCCCTTTGCAAGTTAGTTGAGGCGACTATAGTTGTTGCGGTGGCTATTTCTGTGGCAAGTTCAAATAGCGGCACTGACAATACTAGAGATGGTGGTGCCGACAAAGTACCTCTGCAACTTGATCGTTGCAAGTGCTACCTCTGCAACTTAGTTGCTCCAATTCTCTCTTTCCTTCAGCAACTTCAGATGGCAATGATAGGGGCAATAATGGCGGCGCTGAGACAAAGTGCCTCAGTAACTTGACCGCTGCAAGTAATGCCTTTGCAACTTAACTTAGACATTTTCCCCTCATGGGGTTCACTCAAACTCTTGGTGGGTCGGACCTGTTTCGATCCACTGTTGACCCACTTTCCTTGAGTTTTGGTCCATGCTCTTTTAATCATTTCTAGTCGCCTAACGGAGGCGATCTCCGCACTTAGGTTCATACTTAATTTAGATTTTAATTTCTAACCCTCTACACATTTTTATAGGTCGCACCAAACAATCCTTATATATCCATGTCGGTGGATATAAGAAGGTTTATGTATAGAATTATAATGATGTTGAAATGAGTAGTAGTAATTAGTAAGCTTTAAGTGATGAGGAAGCAAAAAAAAAAGTTTGTTTAGGGGAAATTATATGTTAGACGTACCTACAAAACCACTTATAAAGTTTGTCATAATTTTTTTTTTAATTATTTTAAATACGCACTGATGTATAATTAATATCCCTTTTATTTATGGGGAACAAAACGACGCCGGCCACCGAGGTAGTTTGGAATGCCTTTTGAGAGAGCTTGTGCGTGCGTGCATTACTTTTTGCTCTTTGCTTCTTGAAGATGTCAACATGGACGATGAAAATCATTTTTTTATAGGCAAATTATATTTTACCTTCTTAAATTATTCGTTTGCATTAAAAATTGTAACACTTTATCCTCTTCATCTATTAATTTTTTTCAATTTAAATCTTAATGACAAAAATACATTTTTAACTATAAGAGTAAATTACACTTTACCAGTTTGAGCTATCACTCAATATCACTTTATTCCTCAACTATAAAAAATAAAAAATAAAAATGTTTGATTTTTAATTTAAAATATATTTTTAAAGTTTTTTTTTTATAATAATTTTGTTTATTTTTTTATTTTTAATAAAAAAAATTCATATTTTAGTCAAAATTTAAATTTTTAGATGCACCTAAAATCTAAATATTTGTGATGAATTTTTTGAAAAAATCACTAAAAATGAAAAAATAAAAAGACATATAACAAAGGACTAAATATTTTTATATTTCTTGTCTTTAGTGAATTTTTTTAAAAAATTCATAAATATTTTCGTTCTTTGGTTTTCATTTTTTTTTTTTTTTTTTGACAAACTAAAAATTAATTTAGCAATGAAATGAAAAAAACATGAAAGTCTAAACTGAAAGTGCTATTAAATGATAGTTCAAGGGGTAAAATGTAATTTATCCAATTGATGAAAAGGTATTGTAGTTATAAAGGTCTAAATTGAAAAACAATTAGTAGATGAGTAGGATTAGTTACAACAAATTTTAATTGAGGGGAAAAAGTGATAGGTGACAATAGTTAAAGAGGGTAAATTGTAATTTGCCTTTTTTTTATGAGTATATGTAACGATTATAGTTTATTATTTGAGCAATGCTGTGTAATTCGAATTTGAGCTTATCCTAAATGGCTCGAATTTCATCTTACCAGTCGTTCGGCCGATCATCTGACCGGTTGTTTGGCTGGTCGTCCGGCGAAAAGACTGACAGCCACGGTCGATAAGGTAACAATCGTGGTAGACAAGTATTTCACTCGGTCATCCGAATAGTCGTCCGGGAGGTTGACCGATAAACACAAATTTGAACCATTTGGGACAGCTCAATTCAACCTACCAAAGATTTCTGTTATTATTTTAGCCTTGGGTGAGGAGAGTTGGGAATTAAAATTGTGTTCTCATGAGTTGTATATTAGTGGGTGTTTCGGGTTGATTTTTTTTAGTAATTTGTTTTAATACATTTAGGGAATTATTAAAAAATGAAAAATTAGTCTAAAGTCCCTATCTCATTTTTAATAATGAAAGAGATTCACAATATTATTTTATGATGTCTAAGATCCCTCAACCCCCGATACCCATATATCACAGAGAAATTTGATTCCCTCAAATCAAACTACCTCTCCATCTCTTTCTCTCTCTCTGCTCTTCTCTCTCCGACGAACTCCACCTCCATCGCCGGACTTCATTGTCGTCGTCATCTTCTTCTTCAACTCTTTCTCCTCCGTCAAGCGAAGCTCAAAACATCCTTATCCATGGACAATTTCACCGATATTGGAATTGAAGCGTACCATGACTAAAAGACAACCCAATGATGGGACTGAACAACGATATCATCACCATCAAGGCCGATGATGGAAGTGATGGTGTTACTTTCATGTTTGAAAGCCCTAGTAAGCTTCTCTTAGTTCTTCCTCCTCCGGCTCCATCCTCTATTGTCCTAGAACAAGGTCTCTCTCTCGCGCTCGCGCTCGCGCGCGCACACACACACACACACACACAACTCAAACACATACAAACATCTATATATATAGTATGAAGTTAAACTGTTTGACACAATGCTTCTTAGAACTCCAAAACACATAACTGTGAGATTTAATTTGACAAAACTCTTCTTAAAATTGTAAAACATATACCTGTGAGCTTTGAAGCTAACTTGTTTGATAAAATGCTTCTTAGAAAAACAATCATAAAGAAAAACAATCACAATTTTCTCGAGTGTGTTCAAAACATAGTGAAAATTGTGATTGTTTTTTATTTTTAAGTAGTCTAATTTTCTCTAGTTTGGTTTGATTTTGAATGACCAATAATAAAGGAGTTTAGATAACTAAGAAATCTTTCATGGTAGATAACCAGAAAAATTCTTTGATTTTGAGATTTTGAATGACCAATAATGGCTGTGAGAAATTTGGAGAATCAGAAACTTCTTCTACGACCATACATCCAAAGACAAAACTATTAGAGAGAGAGAGAGTGAGTGTTTAGGCCAAGCTGAGATTTGAACTTATTTTGCCTAGAGAAATTCGGAGAGCATTTCTCCGAAGAGTGGGAAGTTTAGAGAAATTTGGAGAAAAGTGCAGAGAAATTTGGAGAGAATTTCTCTGGACAATGGGAAGTCCAGAGAAATTTGGAGCGAATTTATCTAGAGATTGAAATTTCTCTGGATCGATATGTGAGGGACTTTAAACATTATGAAAATATTTGATATCCTCTATACTATAAAATCTTAATATCAGGTACCTTAAAAAAAATCCCCATAAAAAAATTATTTTTTACTTTGTGGGTGCAAAGAAACTGATATGACAATTTTTTTTTTTTTTTTTAAAATTGATAATAGTTTAGTAGAGTGGTGTGTCCACGACTTTTATAAATGAAAAAAGAAGTTTAAAGTTGTGTTCTGAATTTAATTAGTACGTTAGGATTAACCCAATCTCTTAAAAAAAAAAAAAATTTAAGATGATAATAAAACCAACTAGATTCACTCTTATCATTCGTCATATTTTACTGTGGCTCAAAAGCCTACACCAACGGTCATATTTTTCAAATCTCCATATGTTCCGGATGACCGTTGTGTCCATCTCTCTCTCTCTCTGGACTTTGTAAAGCAGCCGCTTTTGTTCTAATCCTAGGAAGAAAAAAAACCCACTTTATACAACCCAAAAGTGGCTAGCAATGGGCTGCTGCTTTCTCCCTTGTTTTGGTTCTTCCAAACATCGAAAATCTAGGAAAAAGCAGGCTATAATTCACTCTGGAGATCATCAAGTAAGCTCTCAAACTCCAATCTTATAAATTCATGACTTCATCTTCTGTTTTGTTCTCTTCTCTTCTTTTCTTTTCTTTTCTTTACCCAAAATTTGTTACAGGGATATGGGACCTCTCAAACTCCTCTTCAACCCACCAAGCCCACAAAGCAAGAAGTCGAAACTGAACCCATCATCACAGATTCTAAGTAAGCTATCAAATTTATCTAAACATGTTTTTGTTTTTTGTTTTTGTCTTCATTTTTCGTGTTTTTGGAAACAATTTGACAGACACTTAACCAAAGTGATGACTCTTTGAATTTTACTTTCCTTCTTTTTTTTGATGGAATTATCAGAAAGAAAGTTACATTTGATTTGAATGTCAAGACCTATGAGGAGTCCTCTGCCCAAAAGATCCAAAACTGTTCAGTGGAATGCGAGAGAGGTAAAGAAAAAGAGAGGGAAAACAAAGAGGAAACACAAAATGAAAGGCAAGCCTATCAGATTCTAGTATGTCAAGTGTATTCTCTTATCCTCCAAGCCATAGATACCACAATTTCACAACCATTGATGATGATCAATCTGAAGACATGGAATTGGTAGAAACTACTGATTCAGATGACAACAATGATCATGATGCATTGGCTCAGGAACAAGACTCTTCTGAGTCATTGTTCTCTTTATCCATAGGATCCAGAAAACAAGTCTCTGCATCAGAAATTGATGAAAAGGAGGTCAATAGTCCGATAACAATCCCCGTCACAACCGGGTCAAATCAGATTTCTAGAGAGTCTGTGTTGAATCCAATTGGGAATCTTACTCGATGGAAAGCGGACAAAGCAAAGAGGGCATTCACACCATTAAAAGATCGAGAAAAAGAGAACATCAATTTGGAGCAAGAAATAAGTATACCCTTTAGTGAAGAGCCTAGTTTGAAGTCATCTGATTCTAGAGAGTCCATGTTGAATCCAATTGAGAATCTTTCTCAATGGAAAGCGGCTAAAGCGAAGAGGCATTCACACCATTAAAGGGTCAAGAAAAGGAAAATATTGATTCGGAGCAAGAACTAAGCATACCCTTGAGTGAAGAGCCTAGTTTCAAGTCCTCGAAGCACGGTTCTCAACGACGATGCAATACAGCAAAGCGAGAGTTCAATGAAATTGCAGTGGATACTAGTCTGTCAAGTTGGTTAGTTGAATCTGAAACAACACCTATGACTAAAAGTAGTCCTTTTAACTCTGTTGGGAATTCACCAGATAGAGCAAATTCATCAAGAAGCAATGAAGATAGGCCCATTTTAGGAGCATTAACTGTTGAGGATCTCAAGAAGTTGTCGGCCTCTTCATCTCCGAGGCGATCACCTAGCCGGAGTCCAGATGAGATACCCATTATTGGCACTGTTGGGAGTTACTGGAAACATACAGGACAGGGCATGGATTCAGACTCAGGGTCATCTTGTAAAGGAATGCCTAGCACCACAAGCAAGTACAGAGAGGTACTTGTATAATTTTTGGATTTGCCTCTTTGGTAGTAGTGTCAATGTGGGAAAAGTATTTCATGTAACGGGTATAGGGCGGCCGAGTTGACACGGTGTCTACTATTTGTCATGTGATTAAAAGTTGGACAAAAATTTATAGTCTGCCAAACACTACAAAATGATTTTTTTCACACCAGAACGCAACTTGTGATTGATTCAAAACAGTAGTTTTTCCATCTAAAAACTATATTGGGCCTCACTGCTTTGGGTCAATAAGAAGTTGGACTCAAAGACTCGCTTCTTGGGCCGAACACAAAGTGACTTTTTGAGTTTCACTTTTATATTATGACAATAATAAGTGAAAAGATATATCATGTCAACTTGGTCAATACTAGTAACATAAATACTTACTAAGTCCATGTGAGGTAGTTAATGAAGGTTTTTTTTTTGTGGTTTTTGATTTTTTTTTTGGGGGGGTTACTGTTGTGCAGAAGAACAAAAGAGTGAAGTGGCATTCTACATTAAAGACAAGGTTGGAAGAGGGAGCTTTGGACAGAGGTATTGCTCAAGTTTAGCAGACACACCATTATGTCATATGGTTTGAGAATAATATTTATTGTGCCGTTTTGGATTATGTTTTTGTTTAGTATATGAATGTGATTTCATTTTTTCATTGGTGCAGTAGAAATACAAATAATGATATTAAGTAGTATCGTATTCCATTTTCTTTGGGGCAGTGGTTATATCATCCATACTAATTTATGTAGTGGGAATATCATTTTGGTGTTCCATCAAAAGATTTTTTAAATAAAAAAAATATTTTATTTAAATGATTTGGTAAAGAAAAGATACTCACTGATAATAAATATTAATAGGAGTGTTCATCTAAGTTTCATATCCTTCAGAACAAAGTAGATATACTTTTTAATTTAATAGACATCAAATAAAATAGGTTAAATCACTATCAAAATAAAAAGGTAGAGATTCCATCTGAATGAATCCAAGAACATGCTGCCAAACCAGGCAAAACAGAAGTTTGGTGGAGTCAATTGTTGTTGCAAAATGAGAACAAACAAGCATTAGTGAAAATGATGATGTTGAGGTGAGAATTATTAATGAAAATGATGATGTTGAGGTGAAAATTGTTGGCATTTGTTTGTTCTTCTCACTTTGCAACAACATTTGACTCCACCTACGCCAATCGAAGTTGATTAGTAAATGGTGTCATTATTGCAACAATCAGATCAACTTTTAAAGGATAAGAGAGATTTTTTTAAATTGTATATTTTTTTATTGCAAGTAACTTTACAAAAAAATTAAATAAAGGGAAAAAAATTCATTAAACAAAAGTATAAAATAAAATTAAAAAAAAAAAAAAAGGAGAGAAATGAAGACACTGAGAGGCTACTGAATGTTTTGGCGAAGAAAATGATCTCGAGAGAACTTTCTGTCTCAAACAACACCTGATTGCAAGATTTCTAAATAGCCCATAAAATAGAACAAACTTGGATAATGATCTATAATTGATCTTTGTTGTTAGCATCAAACTTACAAAACTACAATCCAAGCCAACGAGAGTAAGAAGTAAGCATGATATTGCCTGACATATAAAGATCCAAAAGCTTAACAAACTGGCACATTACTCGGAGAAAGATAGAGCCAAGGCCATAATAAAACAACTTGCACATTAATCAAAAATGCGTAACAGGCACTTCAAAGGCTGCAAATCTACTTCCAATAAATACCAAAATTTGACAATCTGTTCCAACATCACATTATGGTAATCTTCCAATCAAATAATTGTACAATTCTAACATGTAGTACTATCTGATAACATGGCTCGAATGTTGTATTTCTTTCTTGCCTCATCAAAAAGAAAAGAAAAATTAAAAAATTATTGCTTTGAGTAATATTGATACAAAAGACCAAACTCTTGGGCATTATTTCCCTTGGAATCTGATTTCCTCAACTTGCTTCTCAGCATATTATAAATCTCTCATTCAAATTGAACTTCATTGCTGCATACACCATACAAGAGATAATGAAGTACATCCCCAAACTACAGGTTCGTCTACACGTCATGAAATAATCTTCTAATCTGGTCCACCGTTGCAGGCATTAATGTAACTGGGCATCGTTTGTACTGTGACCATGTAAACCAAGGAAATAAAGTACATGTGAGACAATTATATAGTTGAAAAACTAAGTAAAAGAGCATGATGCAGGGAAATAGTGGAACACGGACTGAAAATTTTGGCTGCCTCAAAACACACACACACACACAGAACAATGTTTGCCATCAGACTTAATAAAAATTTAAAGCTTCCGCCTTTGCATTTGTCAAAGCTGATCTCAACAATGTTTATATGCAAGGCCACAATTGACATACAAACTTTTTTATTTTTTCTTTCCTTCCTATGAAGTTTACAACACCTTTGTTTAACTTCAAGGGAAGACACCATACTTTCCATTTGGGAAGGAGACACCAACAATATGAGAGGTAAATTATCAGATGCAAGAAATATAACCCTTATCAAAGCATGCAATTCACATTCATCAATTTGGATTCAGCCAAAGACCACGATTGAGAACTAGAGAATTACAAGTTAAGTACATTTTTCACTCCTATACTTTGACCCAAGTTTCATTTTAGTCCCTATAGTTTCAGTTTGCACAATTTGGTCCTACACTTTAAGTCTAGTTTCAATTTGGTCGGTTTAAAATTTTATTAAATTTGTCTACATGTACACCTTGGAAAATTGGCAAACGTTCCAAAATTATTAATTTTAACCTCCAATTTAGATGGAAGGACCAAATTGAAACTAGAATTAAAGTGTCAAGTGTCCAAAAATTATTAATTTTAACCTTCAATTTAGACGGAATGACAATTGAAACTAGACTCAAAAGTGTAGGGACCAAATTGTTCAAATTGAAACCATAGAGACTAAAGTGAAATTGTGGTCAAACTACATGGGAAAAGTGTCATTAACCCAAGAATTAAATATATGCATGAAAAGTCTATGCAGTGAAGTGTAATATGTAGAGACTACAACAAACACCATATTTTCAACTTGGTTCAGTTATATTATTCAACTTCATATTAAAATCAGAGGAAAAAAATCATTTCACGAAATTTTAAGGTAAAAAGAGAAGAGATGAATAGAGTTGGTAGAGAACTGCTTGGGAATTCATTGATCCTAATGAATAATTTTTCTTCATCAAAGCTCCTTTTGCAATCTTTTCCAGTAAAGATCCTAAAGAACTGCATTTATAATACAAAAACAAGTACCATTAATCAGGAGGCTTACCTGAGAAACATATTTAAATACACAAGCATAACAGAACACAAATCCCGAAACTGTAAGTACTGATGGATTTGCACGCTTTTCCGAACACAAAGAGCATATTGTTCTATCAGGTGGCAGTGGAATTCCCTCTTTGGCAACCTGTTCCACAAGGAAAAACATGATTAACTATAAATTAATCTCAAGTAACACAGCAACAAAAATTTACCACGCTTTCAATTTACTGTTTTTTACACAGCTAGTGAAAAAGTGTGTACAAAAGTGAAAAAGCGCCTCATATGTCAACTCACCTTTGGGGGTGGGGGAGGAGGCGGTGGAGGATACACAGTCGGCGCTGACATTCTCTCTTCAGCAGATTGGTACCACCATTCCATCATCTATAAGAAATACACGCCAATAGGGAAATGATTAAAAATGTGATTAGGAATCTACTCCAAATCAAAATAAACAAAACTAAAACAAATTTTCTTGATCCTCTGCTGAACATACATGGATATAACTTTTTCTTGTCAAGGTAGAGTTTGAGAAGGGTTCAGTGAAATGTTTTCTTTATGAAGACAAATTTAATGAAACATTTCCAAGTGAAACTCTAGAACATTACAGGAGAAAATAATCGTGCCATCCTTTTTCACTAATATTAGATAGAATGCTAAAATGCACCTGTAACATTACAAGACATACGAAACAACCTGGGATTTTTTATTTTTTTTTATTTTTTTTAAAAAAAAAAAAAGAAAAAGGCCTGGGTATATTAGAAAAACTAAAATGGCAACTCACAAACTCTGTCAAAATTTGAAACCATGAATATCGAAGGAGATGAACAATCCAGCATTTATATCCCAGCTGCACTTTTTTTCTTTTCAGATACAACTATTAACCAGTCACCAAATCACTCAAGCATGAAAGACTAGACCACAAATATCAAGAATCATACATGGCTTCGAATAGAACCAATGGGAGAAAAATGGATCCAAATAGCCAACCCCAAGTAATTAGTGAACAGTTTTGTTAAGCTGAGCTTGAACAAGAACAATACGGAAACATTTAAGTTATCTGTTAATACAGTACTCTTAATCAGGCTAGTGCACTGTATAAAAAGGTAGCACACTCACCTTAAAGAAGAATACAGCAGCAATTAGACCAGTTTGCGCATAGTCAAGAACTGTATACGTACATCCGAGCAACGCTCCTTGTACTGCCTGAAATGTAACATATGCCAAATAAATTTACTTTATAACCTCAATTTCAATTGTTACAACTATTGATAACAGAACACCATGACAAAGCATATCAATGGAAAATACGTAAAGAATTAGCAAAGGCTGACAACCATAATGAGAATGGTTCACATTTATCTGATTACTTGGCGGTAGTGTCATTAAATTACATAACAAAATATGATATTTTTTTTATGGTGGTGGCAAAGTCCACAATGAGTCAATGATGGTCATGGCATTGTACCATAAAAAATGCAAGATTTAAGTGTTATGTCTTTGACACGATTTTGGATAGAACTCAACTCCAAAAGTTAGCTTGTGAACGAGGGTGCACTCCCACTTCCCAACCCAAAATAGAGTCAATTAACTTTTACAAATATAAGCAAAGGTCCTAACAACTAAAATGTAACAAAGATACAAAACTATCCCTAAACTAAAAGAGGAAAAGAAGAAAAAACAGCAAAATACATTGTTTGCTTCACACCTACCCCTCAAATTCAGGATGCGATCCTGGTGAGCAACAAAAGTTTGTCAAGTAAGAACCGCAAGCAACTTGAAGTGTGAGTCATGAGATGCAATTGATGTGGGGAACACTCTACTAAAGAATTGTATAATCACTTGATTATGTGGTGTAAACAGGCAGGTTCGAGGAAGCAGCCAAATGGTTCAACCAGTCGAACCAGAAAGCTTAGTTTGGTTTGGGCTAGTGTAGTAGAATATAAATGGGGTCATGGAAAAAGAAGATTAAGGTAGCGTTTGGTAGAGTTTTAAAATTATGCTTTGATAATAGAGTTGTATTTTGAGTTTGTGAGTTTTGTAATTATGATTTGAAAAGAGAAAATTTGTTTGGTTATAAGTTTTGAAAAGAGTTTTGAATTGAATGTTGAATTTTTTAAATGAGTTTTAAAATAAGAAAAGTTGTTTGATTATGAATTTTAAAAAGAGTTTTCAAAACTTAATTCAAAAAATTATAACTCATAACCAAATACACAATTCAAAACTCTATTGAAAATTCTATTCAAACTCATAACTAAACTCTTTTTAAAATTCAATAAATTTATTTTAAAAAAATTTTACATAACAACTGCAACAAAAAAAAAAACCATTGTTTCGGTCAACCGGCCAGATATCCTAGAGGACGACTGAGTACACCCAAAAATTCAAAAACTGTCCGGGAGGATGTCCCAGTGGACGACCGGGTAGACTAAATTTCGAAATTCAAAACTCAAATACTCTGTCTGCCACCCATATTCTAGAAAGAGTTTTCAAACGTGGGTGTAGAATTAATTTTTGAGAATTATATTGGGCGATTTGGTGATAAGACCCCTTAGTGTCTAATTTGTCCTTCAAAATGATAAGAATTATATAGATCCTTTCAAAACCCCCTAGTATTTTAAAATTTATTTCTTTTACTATAATACCCTCATATATGTGTGTGTGTTTGTATTAACTTGTAATCACTCTCTCTCATCTCAATCTCTCTTCTCTCTGTCTCGCACTTATCACTATTCTCTTCATCGGTGTCATCGGTGCTCTCCATCGGCACCACCGCCGCTCACCATGAAACTCTTTCTCTACCGTCTTCATCACACCATCATTTGTTGCATCCACAACTTCAGATTTGAGATCATTCATAATTGTCATAAGGGGAAAAATGACAATTTGCGACGGTTCGCAAACCTCAAATCTGAGATCCTTCACTCTCTCTCTCTCTCTCTCTCTCTCTCATCTTCATCTTCTTCTTCTTCTTCTTTTCTTGATCCTCTGTTTTCGAACTCTGTCTCTCTATCTCTCCTCACGATGCTTTGTTCTTTCAATAGTAAAATTTTACTCTGGTTCAAGACACAAAACTCTTTTGTAACGCTATTATCGGAGCTTGTTTTAAAGTAAAATTTTACTTTGAATTATAATAAGCTTTACTCTGATTCAGAGTAAAATTTAAAAAAAAAGAGAGTAAAATTTTACTCTAGATCAGAGTAAAATTTACTATGATTTAAAGTAAAATTTTACTGTCATTAAGCACATTAGTATGTTGTTAACCAGAGTAAAATTTTACTGTTACGAAAACAGAATACATATTAAATGAACGAACCAGAGTCAAATTTTCCTTTTAGATCTGTGAACAAACAAACAAAATACTCTTAATTTTTCATTACAATATCTCGATTTCTCATTTTTCTGTCAAATCTAAGTTTTTTTTTTATCTCTGATTTGAAGTTATTGATCTCAAATATGAGTTCGTAGGTATCAAATCTGAGATGGTGGTGGTTTAATGGTAAAAATGGTGGTTGCCGACTGACGGTGAGGATGAGCGACGATGATAAACGATAAAGATGATGGAGACGACGAACAACCATTGAAAAGAGAGAGTGCTGTAAAAGAAATGGAAGAAAGAAAAGGTATAATGGTCAAATAAAATATTCAAATAACAAGTTTTGTTCTTTATACAGAATTTTATAATTATAAAGGGGTTTTGAAAGTATTAAATTTTTTTCTATCCTTTTAACAAGAAAAGGAAGCTAAAGAGGGATTTATGGCCAAATTTCCCAATTATAACCGAACACATCACTCAAATATGGGTGTGAAAATCATGATTACAACTCTACACCAAACACAGCCTAAGTTTTTAAGGCTATTCAATGCAGGAACACTACCTGCCTTGAAGAGATCGCATCTGACTTTATGTGGTTTCCTCCACCATGTGGAATTTTATGGACACAAACATAAAAATTATAGAAAGCCTAATTTATATGAAGAAAGAACAAATGTTACAGTTATCTTCATAACTTTACATAAAATGGAACACAGAAATCAAATAATTTAGTTATTACTTCATGCAAACAAAGATTTAGATATAAATTAAGTCACCAGCCTTATTTAACCAACCAAACTACAAATAATCAATGCATACCTTCAACCAAGGAGGGCCACGGAGCCTCTCGCGTTCACGGCTTCTTATCTTAGAAATTCTAGAAGAGGTATCCATCTACCTTGACATCAAAAAGTAATAATGTTCAAAACAATGAGATAACACAAATAGAATGATAAAGATACTTTTTATCTGTCCAAGAAAAATATCTGTAATTATACACTTTTATATTCACTAATGTAGTCCATACAAATTGCTTGAAAAGAAGTAATGGATTCAATCAGGTACACAAAGGCTTAAGATAGAAAGCACCCAGGGCTAAATGATTGATGTGCCTAGCATGTTAAACATAATTTGATATTGATACAAACCAGCTCAAAATTTTGAAAAATTGGTGACAGGTGATACATGGTGATTGTCTTATGGCATATTATGAGGCAGAAAAATTAATACTTGAAGAGTTAGTGACTATAAAAAATAAACAAATAAACAAAAAAGAAGTCATGCTGCATAGGAAGTCTCAAAATATATAAATATAAATAATGACCCAGTTATCCTAAAAATAAGACACCTCCAAATAATGAGATAACAAAGTAACTGTAATAGAAAGGAAGATCCCCCAGGAAAATGCTATGAAAAGAAAAAAAAAAATGTATGATGTCAGTGCAACCAACCAGTACAGAGAATGAAAGGATTTGCAAGTTTCATTAACACAGCATCCTAAATAATAGAAGGGGGGAAAAATAAAAATAAAAAGAAAGAAAGAAAGAGAACACTTAGAGCACAATATAATCCATAATTATTGCACTTGATGAAAATAAATGGATAATCTTATTGGTCGAGTCTCCGAGATATGATCCATGGAAAATCAATAAATAGCTCAAACATGCATATTTAGTCAAGAAATAATTGCTCAATTACACGGTTGCCTTATACACCGTTCCCGAAGAAAGAATACACGAAAAATGCAATGCTATATAGAAATCTCCTTTTCTTATTCAGAAGAGATAATTGCATTAAATTAGAAGAAAGATAAATTATCTGCAAAACTTCTAAAAATATATTTTCAAATCTATACCAGCTCTTGCCCCGTAGCTCGACAGACATGGATCCCAAGTGCATGTAATCCAAGTGAATAGAAACCAGTAGCATCCAACAGATACAACAACTGATATGCAAATGACAATCCTGCACAGTTAAAAAAAGAGGCTAAGCTTAAAGCACATTGGATAGGAGATTATCATTGAGAAAATTGAAAGGTGGCCTGAAAATTCCTACACAATCTCTGGAGAGATAATGTTATAAAAGAAAATACATCAGCATGTTATAAAAATAATACAAATGGTGTTTTCTTGGGTAATTCTTGTTTAAGTGGCCCCATCTAATGAACAGTATATAGCCAGGAGGGGTGTGGGTTCTTCTTTCTTACGAAGTTAATTAAATCCGATGTTGGGTAATGTTTGGGTGGTTTTAACTTAAGGTGGGATTAGTAGGATTATGTTACTTAGTTTAGAGGCATGTTTGAGCCTTGGGGTTGTGGTTTTTGACCTTGGTTAGGCTTTTAGATGCAGACTCGTTGTATCTCAATCTGAGATCAGAGATACCGAGAATTGAGATTCATCGCTCAAGTGGTCTTGTCAGGAACAGACTAGCTTTTCACACGATTTGACCAGGAAAAAAAAAGATTTTTTGACCCCAAGTATAAATACCCACGTAACTGTCAAACCATCACTTTTCACCTACACTTTCTCCAAAACTCACCCAAAATCTGTTCTCTCCCTTCTCTATTAGAGGACCCTAAAGTGAGATTCGACCTCTGGTTAATTAGTGCTAATATCTTTTAGTAATCATGACATGTTAAAAAAATATATTAAATACAATACAAATTAATTATAAGAACTTAATGCTATGAAAATCATTGATCTTTATTTAAATATCAATATATCATAGTATAATGAATAGTCAAGTCAATTAGGGTCAACCCAAACGCATTTATAAACTGGTTAGGAAACTCAAACTCAAACTGGACCCATTTATTTAAATGGCGGACAATCTCAACCCAAACCCTAAAAAATAAGGGTTAGGTTTGGAGGGGTTCGCAGGACACATCAAAATTTGGCACCCCTAATTGGGGGACATCAATCAAATTCTTTAGAACAATTTGCGCTCTACAATAAAAATTTATATGTTTATACTGCAGATGTAGGACACGAAGAAATATTAAAATGCAAACAAAGAAGAAACAAAACTGTACATTTTGATTAGATGTAAATTTTATTAAAAACAGGAACAAAGTTCTAAGAATTAAATTTAAATTGTGAATCATTAAATTTAATCAAGCCACTGGTAAGTACACGGGTATAAACTCCAAAAATAAGTGTTGTTTTTCTGAAGAAAAAAGGCCAGAGACAAATTTAAGTTGAATGAACCTTCGTTTCCGGCATGTAGCCATGGGTAGCAAGCACCTACAATCTTCTGAATCCTTTTCTTCAAATGTGTCGCCACTGATGCTTCTACATCTGAACGACTTGTGGAAACAAAAGAATTACCACTTCCATCAAGATAGTCAGCATCATCAAACCTTTCATCACCATCTCCCCACAAACTAGTTCGAAGTCTAGCTTCCCTTTCTTTATTATAGATGGAATGCAATTTTGACTTAAAATATGGCAATACAACCTACAAAAATATATGTAATTCACAAGTTATTACCCTTTTGTCCAGCTATAGCATTAGAAGAGAAGGAGAACTCCTTGAGGAAATAAATGATTTTTAAAACTGCTGATAACACTTAGCTATGCATAGCTACCTGAGCCACTAACATGACAAACTCTTTAACTTCAAAAAATACTGACACGTTAAACAATTTTTCAAACTTTCACTGGGGGTTTACAGTATCACTGCTATTATCTGTAAACTCTTGTACTCTCAGTTAGAGTAACAGAAAAATTGTTTCACTATTTCTCTCCGAACAAGCCTAAAACTTACACACACACACACAAAGGGAGGATTCAAGTAGTTGACCAGAAATAATAATTTCTTGGAGAGCACTGTGGGATCAAAAAGGACGTTCAACATCTTAAAGAAGAAGAAGGATACACTTTAAATGGATCAAGAAAAATAAAATCTCAAAGCTTATACATATGTTAATCTTAAATCATCTCCCAGAATTGTTTGTGAATCCCTACAATATAAAATAATACAAATATATAGACAAATTATGTTTGCATATATAAATATATACAACATGATACAATGGAATGGTGATCAACAAGTGATATACTTGGATAATAAAAAAGAAAAATGTTTTCTAGTTCACCAAAAACTCTAAGGCAAGCATAAAAGTTTCAAAACCTCTACAAAAATCACACAGAAGAAATTATTTCACTCCACTAGTAGACACTTCCAGAGCCTAACTTGTTTTCAAGTGTATGTAAAGCTTTACAACATGCACCTTCGGCACAACAGCTAGTATAAAAGTGCAACTCTATATGGCTGTACCTGTGACGAAATATTTCAAAGGTACAAATTGGCCATAAAAGTAGCCAAGAATTGTATCATTTCCATATGTAATTAAAAGATGAATACTGGCATGGTAAAAATACAGCAATGAAACAAACAAAACTTTATCAATAAATCAGCAATGCATGAACTTCAACTAATTCATACACAGCTTTCCTGTTAACTAGTAGTTTCTGCTTAAAAGTTTATGATTCTGAATCTCTTTGTTCGATAGAAAAAGGTTTCCTCACAATACAAACACAAGGATTCTTATACCAAGTCATGAAGCCAAATTCAGATTCTCATTGCAAATTCATAGTTGAATAATAGAAGTGCAATTTTGTACCATAAAAACAACTGAGAGAACTTTTTGGTGCTTCTCCAACCCTGAGTGATGAATCCTGTCACCCACGTCTGAACGAGGATTATCCTTTTTCACTCTTATTTTAACTGCTCTCCTTCGCAAGCCATATAAAGATTCAGCAAAAGAAGCATCTGTGAGTACACAACACAATAAATTAGCCACAAAGTATCAAAACCAATAAATTTCCTGTTAAAAGACCTCAAAACTAGACCTGGTTTAACGAACTTGCATAAGAAACATGTCCTGGGAAATAGGAAAGCTGATAGTGGTGGCCAGCATGACAACTCTTTCTTCTTTCTTCCTTTTTTTTATTGCTCCAATTGTTTGGGTTGGGGAGGGTGGGTGGTGTTCAGAAAATGGAGGGTCAAGAAAATAGCAGACCGGTAATGAAGAAGAATTGAGGATAGTGTGTAATATAGTTCTAATTGTAACCTTGCAAGTCATGCTTATGGCCAATAGTATACTGCCTTGTGTTAAATTGACGCTAAGTGTTTTAATCGATGCCAACTCAGTAACATCTTCTGTTTGAAGACGCATTAGTAAATATTTCACCAAAGTAAGCAAGCCCCACAGATTATCATCTATGTGTGTGTGTGTGAGAGAGAGTCAAAATATAAAAGTTTTGGCTTGCAGTTTTAATTTGTTGACTAGGGATGAGGATCTTTGTTTATTTGGGGGCTTTGATAAGATGTGCCAACACATAAAATCATGATGGGCTTCACTGGATTGAAGGGTTGATATCATATATTTAACAAATCGGACACAATTGAAAGACGAGCGAACCTCAAGCCTTGACAGCACTTTATTAAAGTTGTCTCGTCTCAGGAGGCAGCTCAGGTGCACCTTGCGCCTAGGCATGCGCCATGGTGCGCCTTTGATAACATTGAGAAGTGTTATGATATTTAGATGAGACAACATGTTAATGAATTGATTTTGAATAGCAAAAATGAACATAAATTTAAAATATATATATATATATATATATATGTATGTATGTATATCAGGATGTGAAGATAGTGCATTTGTCTACAAGCAAGAAGTTTAAGATTCAGTTTTGTTGGAAATGGAGGACTACCAAGGTGGTTGGCATTATTAACGATCTATAAGGAGAAAGATAGCAATGAATTTGACTTTTCTCAAAGTTGTTGATGACGGTCACAACTATGAAGACAAACTTGTCAGATCAGAGTTGTTGATGGAGACATCGAAAGACTGAGTCAAGGCAGAGAGAGGAGCGGTTGAAAGTCGAAAAATTAACTGTGTGGCGACCACTTGCATTGATGAAGGATTTAAAAGTCAGATGGCATACAGCCTTCACGTGGTCTTTATTGATTTAAAGTAAACATATGAGTGTATCTCTAGAGATGACATTGGGGCTTCAAGAAGGAAAGCATTCTCATTCTCATATAAACATATTGACAAATTGAAATAATCCACACCATATTTGTTAAATGGGCATCTAGTTTGACAACCTTTGGAAGCGAAACTAGTAACTGACTAAAGTGGAATGCCACTCCTTATCATTTGTAATCAGCTAGCACCAGCAGCATGTTAAGAAGCACGCACTTCTATGAAGGTAACGTGTCTGTGTCAAACATTGATACTTGTTGGACATTTCTTGACACATGTTGAACAAACGTCCAAATGTGTCCGTATACCAGGACAAGCTTCAAACACTTGGGATATACAAGTGCCAATCGCTTAGATATGCATGAAGCACATTACAAGTTTAAAGAAAATAACTTGAGATCCAATAATAAAAGAAAAATTATGTAAATTTTCACTTATTAATCCCTGCTCTTGTATGTAGACTTTAGGAATTAGTCTTATGTATGTTGCATTTTTTGTATTATTTTTTAGTGAAATATTCATATATATATATATATAACATATAATAAATATATAAAACTATATATTTTGTGTGTGTCCTGGACGAGTCATGGCCTACACTTTTTTTAAATACTGTCAATCAGAGTGTCGTGTGTTGGTGTCTCCAAGGCAGTACTTAAAGCATGCAAAGAGAACATTTATCCTTAACCATCATCAATTTGTTTCAAAACAGCAATTTGATAAGACTCAATTACAGGCCATTAGGTCGTGCAGGCTTTATATTAATTAAGTACTTTACTCCAATCCAACCACATCCTTCTCTAAACAAGTTTTTACAACATTTCCTTCACTCATCAGAAACTAACAGCCTTTCAGCATATTTTCGAAAATCCATTATGAAATCTGTGAAATTTTAAGAACTTGATGTTTTAAGCCCCCCCTTCTTTTCTTTTTTCTTTTCTTTTTTTCCCTCATAACCCTAATAACAAAAAAGCTGTAATTGCAAAATTCTACCAAACAAGGCGTAAGTCACTAACTTCTTTATATGCTAAAGTATGAATCAACCTTTTACATGTAAATTTTTGGACGATTGGATGAATGAGAAAGATGGGTTGAATTTGAAAATTGTTAGGAGTTAAAGAATAGAGAAAATAGTGAAACAAAGTTTGAAAAGAGTTGGTGGTGAATACAATAGAAATAGAGAAAACCTGTAGTACGTAAGCTGTGAGTTTCAAGAACGAGCATGAGCAAGGCAAAGAACTCATCTTCGTAGTCCAACACTTTATGGAGAAAGGGTCTCCGCAGAGCCAAAACCTGCAATCAGTTACGAAATTAAACCCTAAATTGAGTAATTTTTTTCTGAATAGAAAAGAGTGAGATTGAAATGGAAAGGGGGATTATTACACCGATAGAATAGGTGAGGGCGGCTCTGAGACTGGAAGGGAGCTGCTGAGCAGCTGCCATCTCGAAGAAGGTGGGACGAGTCCCTTGTCCTCCCACCTGAAACAACATTC
The DNA here is from genome assembly GCA_030407325.1 of Camellia japonica. Lineage (NCBI taxonomy): Eukaryota > Viridiplantae > Streptophyta > Magnoliopsida > Ericales > Theaceae > Camellia > Camellia japonica. The sequence continues at coordinate 75,968,382 of JAPPVO010000032.1, read as the reverse complement.
TCTCTCTCTCTCTCTCTCTCTGTGTGTAGGTGTATGTGTGTGTGAGTTTGAGAAAGTTGCTGTAAAGATTGAGATTGAAAAATTGGGAAAGACAAAGAAATGATATGAATTACAATTACTCAAGTTGCCGCCTTGGTGGTTGTGTTGAGTTCAGTACTTCTCCATGTGTAGTGCGTGATTTCGGATTTTGTTTACCCCACTTGCTAAGCCCTTGCGGTATAAGACCAACTCCAACGGAGAATCAAATCCAGCATCAAATTTAAAATTTGATGATAAATTCAATTTTTTTTAATTTTTTGAGCTCCAACGGTTTCATTAAATGGATATCAAATCGAGAATTCAGCAAATCTGGTATCAAAATGAGAACACGCGAAGCATTTCAACAAAACACTGTTCCTGACCGTTGAGAATTACGAACCGGTTGACCATCCGGGTGACCAACCGGTCGCCCCGGAAAAAAGTTCAAAAGGTTCACTTTTCGGTTCAAACCAGTCAAAAAAAAAAAAAAAAAAATTTTTTTGCCTAGGTGGTCGACCACCCGGTCGACCACCCAGAAGTTCAAAAAGTTCAAAACAAAGGGTTCAAACCGGTAAAAAAAAAAAAAAAAATTTGGCCTTTACCGGTTGACCGGCCGGTCGACCGGCGGTCAACCAACCGGTTGCCCGGCGCAAATTTGATGTAACAAATTTGATGAAACACCGTTGGAGCGCGACGTACCAAATTGAGGAAATCACCCTTTTTCGCATCAGATTTGATGAAAAAAAAAGGTTAACCGTTGGAGATGCTCTAAGGTCTCACTAATTGTGATAGACACTTCACACCCATGATCCCTACAAGTCCCATTCTTATCCCAACTATGGGTTCTATATATACATAAGTGGCACAACAAGAACTAAAATCAAATTGAGAGTCTTGAAACTCTAAAAACAGGGAACCCAAACATTTCTCGTCTCACTTTTTCTCAACTCAATTATTCGAATGGCGGTGTTTCGCAACTTGAGTTTGGGAGATTTTTTTTTTTAACTAAAATTTATAAAAAGATAAAGATTGTTTTAAAAAGTTGGTTAAAGTTAATTTTTAGTTTTTTTTTTAAAAAAAAATATGTAAAAAAATAAAAAAATAATATAGATTAAAAATCAAAAAGTGGCTTTTATTTTTTTTACAAACATCACATTCAATCACAAAAAAAAATCTAATCCCCTTCCCAAACACAATTATTTTAACCTACTAAAATAGCCAAAAACTAAAATAGCTTACTAAAATAACCAACTTCTCAAATGAGGCCATAGTTAGGTTTATTTTGGCATCTAGATTAAAAGTCAGTTTTTTAATTTTTGTTGGCTTTTTTTTATTACATTATCTCTTTATTTTTTTACATATTTTTTTTTTTAAAAAAAAAATCATAAAAAATTTAAAAATTAACTTTTAATCTATTTCTCAAAACACCCTAAGGCGAACTCTCCATGACGTCCCGAGTTCACGACTTAAGTAATTATTAAGGTAAATTACATTAATACTCCTTAATGTTTCTATTTAATACAAATCTTTCCTTACATTTAAAAAATTATATTTCCTTTATGAAATTTGTAATTTCATTACAAATTGTTTCCTAAATTGTTGATATCATGTCTTAAAATTTTTTAATGACCATTTTGTCATTTTTCTTACCATTTCTTCTTCCTATCGTCATAACTACATTTTACAAATTTCCATTATTAAATTCTATCTGAATATATTCTTATTGAGGGATGATATACAAATATAAATTTTATATAAAATTTTCAAACACAATGATATAGCTTAATGGTGACATTTCATTTTAAAAACAAAACACTCATAACCATTATTTATATTTGCAACAATATCACTATCACAATATTTTTATGATATTTTTTTGAATAATTTTTTATATATGAATATAACTTTTCATTTTTATTTCAACCATTATACCTAGATTAGATCAATTTAATTTAGATATATTTAAAAAATATAAGACGTGAACAAAAAAAACTTTAAAAAATTTCATTGAATACAACAAAATAAGATAATTTATTAAATTTTTGTATTTTTTTTATATTTGGTGAATTTAAAAAAATTACAAAATATTATACTTCTTAAGTATATCTAGATTAGATGTATCTAAAAATTTTTTTTTAAAAAATTTACTTAAAATATTAAAACATTTAGTAAAAATAAAAAAATATGAAAATATTTTGTGTGAGTTAAATCAAAGAAGATGATTGTTATTTTTCTTGAAATGACATGAACAAAATATCTGATTATTTTATTATTTTATATGTATAAAAACTAAGAAGTAAATATGTCATTTAATCTAACAAGAGAATAAGTGTAATTTTTTAAATGTAAAAGAAAAATTTGTATTAAACAGAAATCTCAAGAGGTGTCAATGTAATTTACCCTAATTTTTTGAGGGTGAATTCTGTAGTCTCAATTTCTTAGTATCTAGGTCTTCTCTCTGGTTACGCCTTTTGATTTTTTTAAAAGAAAATACAATTAATCGTATATTTTTATTTTTTTTAAACTATGCATATTTTTATATAATTGTATAATATTATCATTTATTTTATATTAAAATGTATATCTATATTTATTTATTTTAATATCTATCTACTATTTATATTAGTTTTAATTGCCTTAATCTACTAAAAAAGATGTCACAGTAATTATATCGAATTTGTGAAGTTTATTATATTTTTTTTCTAAATTTTAAAGAGGTGAGTGTAATTTATTGCTTACTTATTTTTATTTCTTAAAAAATAAAAAATATTTTGTGAAAGAAAAAAATCACTATTTTTTTTATGATTTTCTCTTTTATAGGGTAAAATAATTTTTTTTATTTTGATTTTTATCAAAGTAGTTTCAATAATTTTTTTTTAAAAAAATTCAAAAAATATATTTTGTAACGAAACCAACCAGGGTGATTTTGTTTTTCTTCATAATATTGTATCGTAATATTTTGAATTTATGTTTGTGTCATATCAAAAAATTGCTGCTCTCAATTAAAAATATTAAGTGTTATTTTTGTCATAACTTAACTTTCGCAAAACTAATTTCTACTAAACAAAATTATTTATAAAATATTAGTTTCAACTTTATTTTATTTTTTCAATTTCAAATAAATAAATCTTATTTTTTTGTTTATTTGTTTGTTGGGTAATTTATACTTTCACCCCTTAAAGTGAGACTGTTTTCTTATTTGGTTCTTAAAGAAAAGATTTCATCATTTCCGTAAACTATCATATTCCTCTCACTTTAGTCTGAATTGTAAATTTCAACAATCGTTATACAAAAAATAAGATTAACCAGACCCAACCCATAAACACTCAACAGAGAAAAAATTTCAAATTTCAACAGATAAAAAAAAGAAAAGAAAGATGAATATGCTCTTTTTTCTTTTTCTTTTTCTTTTTTATTTTTGTAGTTAAATATGCTGTGATTTTTTGTTGTCGTTGATGTTGATGATGATGATGATGATAATGAAACAGATTTAAAAAAAAAACATATCTGTCGAAATTTTCTATCTATCCCAATTTTGACTTTACTGTTCATAGGCTAATAAATAATTATTTTTGGGCAGCATTTTGTTAAATCAATGTAATATCTACCATTTTCAATCTTTCTTTGCACATTCAATTTTACAAGTGATCAAAATGTAATTTGTTTAAATTGCATTACCTAATTTCTAACTTTTGGAACATATAGAAAATTTGCACAAATAAAATTTGGATAGATAGAAAATTTACCCAAAAAAAATTGACAGATAAAATTTGAACAGATACACATAAAAATTCAAGATGCATTTCTATATTGAAATTTAGTAAAAAATGTTCCACATGCTACGCGAGAAAAAAATGATTGTTTCAACTATATATATATATATATATTTAAAAATACCAAAATCAATTATTAAAAAAATGAGAAAAAAAAATGATTGAGACAAGTAATTATTCAGCATTATTGAAACATGCTGTGATGGTTTTAATAATATAATACAGAACTTTAATAATTCATTGAATATGTTTTGTAATTTCTCATTTGTTAAAAATACCACGTAAACAATAGGAGTATTTGGGAACCTAGATTTGAGGCTAAAATAGCCTTAAAAACAATTTTAGCCTAAAAGCTCCTAAACCAAAAGTTTTTAAAAAAATAAAATAAATAAATAGGCCGGCAGTGGCTGTCACTGTGACAGTCCTACCACTGTCACAGTGACAGGTAGCTAAATTATAATTTTACCCCTTCAAATTAATTTTGAAAAATGTTAAGTTAGGGACAAATTTGTCATTTTAACTTCAAACATCATTTCAACACATTTTTCAATACACCAACTCAAATAAAAATCCATCCTATTTTTCCAAATACAAAAACTAAAATAGTCTATTAAAATAACCAAAAAACCAAAAAACCTCTAAAATAATCACTTCCCAAACACCCACAATGTGACAAATACATTGGGACTTCCTAACAATTTTTTTGATAGGGAATGGGACAGACAATCCCATGCCAAGAGGCTACCTCTTATTGGGCAGAAATAATATTATTATAGAGGCTGGTTGGGAATCTGCAAATATTTTGGAAAAGCATTAAAAAAAAAAAAAAAAAAAAAAAAAAAAAAGGTGTGTGCAAATGACTTAGTTAAGGAGTACATGTAGAACCCTTTGCAAAACAAAAATATAATTAAAAAGAAGAAGAAGAAGATTATTCAAAAGAGTGGCTGGAGTTTAGAAGAAGATTATTCAAAATCAGTTATTTGCAATACAATAAACTTATTCACAAGTAAATCGGATAGAGGAGCCTTCTCTTACAGAAGAAATTATTAAGAAAAGAAAAAAAGAACAATGTAACAAAATTCCCCCAGTAATTCCTAGATGCATATTCACAAGCATATAAAGTTTGAAACAAAATTCATTTCGGCATCTGAAAACAGCAGCAATTCAAGAAAGAAAATAATAAAACAGTAATAACTACATGATTTGCTTATTTGTTAAAATGAAAAAGAAAAATGCATGTTATTACTTGCAAGAATCTTGCCTAAACTCCAACTAACCATTCTTCGACTCCGTCAGTGCAGTACTCCCCCACAAGACTAACATAATCCACATCCAGGCACACCACGGCACATCAAGGAGAGGATCAAACGTTGCCGTAAAAAGTTTAAATCAAGATGCGAGTTTAGCTGATGATGCAGTTGTTTCATCTCCTCTTGCACGCTTTAGAGGTCGAGGACTAGACCCCCTAGTGACCAGGTCAGGAGTTTGCTTCTCACTTGAATCCTGAGAAATTTCTTCATGTGCGGTGCTGGCACTCATTTTGCCACTTCCTGTTCTCCTGACATTTTTATCCTGCTTCGAGGCTTCTAAATTTTCATCGGCAAGGGAGGGCTGCACTGTACTTGGTAATGGAGACGGAACATTAGGATTGGAAGAGGATGCTTTCATTCTTACATCTTCCATCTTCTTCTGTTCCTCAAACATCATTTGTAGGTTCCTCCCCTGTTCTTCAATTCGCAATTGCAATTTTCTCTGGATCTGAAGGAGAATATATACTCAAGTTCAGATTTTTAACTAATAAACAATCTCTACCAAAAAATAGGCCTCCCAACAAAAATAGGTCTCTCTATGGTTCTATGATTTTTTAATTTGATTTGCAGCAATTTAAGGTATAGCAATGGATATAAAGTACGTTTAAAAAGCAAACCACATAAATTTACATTAAAAAGAAAAAGCCCACAAAAACAAGATTTTGAACCCTCCCCCCCAAATACAAAAAATTACAAATTAAAATATTCTATACCTTGAAAAACCTGTAGATGAAAGGGATGCAGAAGAATTGCGTTTCTAATTCAGAAATAATCCTTTCAGTCATTCAAAATAGTATCAAATATTGCATATCTTGCAATATGGGAAGTACAATACTTCAATGTAGAAGAGCACATTCAGCACTCTGTCACTTCTCTCTTTTTTTTCTTTTTTTTTTTTCTTTTCTGTTTCCTTTAAAATTTGTACTCATAATATATTAACATACTCCTTTTGTTCTAAAAAAATTGTCCATTTTGAAAATACAGAGTTCTAGTAATTGGCATCAATTGCACTTCGAATTATCAGTTAAGCTCCCATAAAAGTACAGTAATGCTAGGAATACTAACAAGTGTACTTACAAGCATACCAATTAAGACACAAGACTTGCACTGGGGTTCCACCATGGTCCACTTAGCATTGTGTTTAGTCGGTATATTTGTTGATATGTTTATTAGTGTTCCTAACGTTATTGATGAAAGCATGGCACCAATGTAAGCCCCGCCTTGAGGAGCAGATACTCAATAATAAAAATGGAATCCGAGTATCAAAGGCATACCTCAAGTTGTTCATGAAGCTGTTTTTGAACTTCCATCTGTACCCTCAATGCTTCAGTAATCCCCATACTCCTGTTCCAAAATTGGAGGCAAAGTTCAGTTCAAGTAAAAAATTCCAAATTTTTTTTTGAATTACAGACATGTTAGGACACATTGAGGACACTTTAAGTACATGCTGCGAACACTTCCAAGACACTTCTTCTATATAGGATATACATATAAATTATTGAAAAAAACTACATACATACTAAAAAATAAAAGATAAGGATAATATATTAAATAAGGTACCTCCTGCCAACCATTAAGAACCAAGAAGGAGAAAGAGAAAAAACTAGAAGTGTATATCCCACGCCCATCATGTTTTGTGTGGTTGTCGGTTAATTTTTGGATGGACGATCTTTTGATTATGTGTCAAATGATAGAGTTATGAATTTTTTGAATATTGACTAAAAATTATGGAATTTTGAATGATGATTAAATGAAAAATATCATGGATGCTTAGTTCTTGAACTTTTATTCGGTCGTTTTGTTTTATTGATTTCTTAATAATGTTAATGTTATTTATGTGTTTTAACTTTTATACCAAATTTTATTTAAATAACATTGGTTTTATCTATCTATCTATCTATCTATCTATATGTTATATTCAATTTGTACCTGATGTGTCCGTGTCCTAATTTTTAGAGAAATGTCGTGTCTGTGTGTCAGTGTCGTGTCGTGTCGTGTCTATCCCATGTCCATATCTGTGATTGTTAGGTCACATCATTGGGGAATATTATTTTCTCTTGCCTTGTCCCTGGGGTGCACTACCCCCATTGTTCCATTACCTAACTTCCTAAAGAAGAAACAGTATTAATTGATCAAATAGGTCCTGTGTTGTGATAACTTGTATTTGTATAACTATATACTTGGATCTTGGATTTGGACATGAATTTGTGTAGGGAAAGGAAATGGGAAAGGAAATGTCAATAAAATATAAAGCTATTTTTATTTCACACTTCCCTCGACAAGGGGGGCAAATGTAAATAGTAGATTATATACTGGCCTCGTTTGGGAAGTGGCTATTTTAGTAGGCTATTTGGCTTTTTGGCTATTTTAGTAGGCTATTTTAATTTTGTGTTTGGGAAGTTGGGTTAAATTTTTATTGGAGTTGGTGTATTAAAAAATATGTTGAAAAGATGTTTGTAATTAAAATGACCATTTTGTCCCTACAATTATAATTTTTTAATTTCCGGCTGAGAGGCAAAATGGTAATTGATCTGTTGATGTAATCATTCCGGCTGTGACAGTGTAGGCTGCGCCTACACTGTCCAGCGCGCAGGCTATTTATTTATTTATTTATTTTTTTTTTGAAAACCAAGAAAAAAGTTGGCTTTTGGGCTGATTTTCAAAATTAGGCTATAATAGCCTGATTCTCATCTTCCCAAACAGCGCCACTATGATGTTATCTGAGTAACATTCCAGGTAAAGAAAGATAGATAAACGAACTTACGCTTTCAAATCCAGAGATGTGATCTCCTCAATAGGAGTCAAATTTCTCTCTGACATTCCTGCAGTGCGAAGAGAGAAAACAATTGTTTTACACTTGTGTATTTCACTGGAAATCCTTGAAGTGTCTAATAAGAAAAAGAAAAGCATAAAACAAATAACATCATGATAAGATGTGTATTTCATATAATACAAACTTCTGCACTTTCATACAAGAGAAACAGATAACACAACCAATAAAAGCAGGCTAGCAGCAAGTATAAGCAAAATGCGCAAATATGAATGATATTTCAGCTTGCTATGGCATTAAACAAGTTTAAGAACTTATGAGGCATGACTTTAGTGATATAAAGATGTAAAATTAGCAACCCATGATGTAAAAAGGATTCCTTCCACATGAAAGAAAAATAAATAGATAAATAAACAGGACACAATTACTTATACCTTCTGAAGACTCTGGTTTGTATCTGGCTGTTCTATATTTCTGAAATTTAAAGAAATATATATCCAATGAAGTTGAGCAATGTCAAAATCAACTTGGAAATAGCAGAATCAATAAAAAAAAATATCCATACCTGGAGGTGGCTTTTTACATGATAGATGGTCAGGGTTTCCACATTCATGAGCTTCAGGACACCCTTCGGTGTAGCTCCTGTGAGTGAAAATTATGAGTCAATGCAATTAGAACTAACTTGATCACTTGAACTACTTGAATGACAGAAAAATAAAACAGAACTGAGAGGGATACACACGTTCACTACCACCAAGCTTATTGACAGCTTCCACAAAGGCTTCGTGAAGTTCTGGCGTCCAACGCATTCGAGTCTTGTTCTGGGTTGCAAGGGATAATGGACTAGCAACAGGACAAATTTCTCCAGATGGTATGGGATGATGAAGATGAACCTGGGGCTGGTGGGCAAAAACATCTGTAGGTGGTTCTATCACCTGGTATGCCAGTTAAAGTCTTTAAATAAACCAAGAATCATGAAGAACAAATATAATATGAGTGCGGGTTTCCTGATTTCGTAAGAGAATATCCATGATATACATAGACGCTTTGAAATGTTTCAACTATCAAAGACATGAGACATCATGAACATGGTAGTAGATGTATTGGATGCTATGAAGCATATATACGAATATGAGAAATGATGTGATATGGACACAAAGGTACAACAAATTCTATTGTAAAAATAATGCACCCGGAAGATTCAATTTTTGATGAGTCTAAAGGTACTGAGAGTGAGAGGGAGAGGGAGAGAGGGAAAGGGAGAGTGCTGGAGGAGGGTGAAACGGTGTGGGGGACCAAAGCTACTTCAAATTTTGCTTTCTTTGTGAGGACTATAACACATGGAAAGATTTTGGCTAGTAATAATAACTTGATTAGGAGGAAGTAGGAAGCAAATCCATAGTAATTGGCGTTGGACGTGAAATCATGATGGGGAATCCCCGAGTCATCTTCTCATTCATTGTGAGGAGGCATGAGATTTGTTGCTTTTAATCCTTATTATGGTTGGTTTGGAGTGGATTTTCCTCAAAACATGAGGGAGCTTCTTCATTCTGGGAGATGAGGTTGATGGGGGAAAAGGAGGAGGAATGATTGGTTTATGCTGCCTTGGGTGTTGATGTGGGATGCGTGAAGAGAATGAATAGAAGTAATTTTGATGGGAGAGAAGAGCCTCTTCAAATTAAAGAGTATACTATTATCTTGTTCTTCATTCTGTTGGTTCTCAAAAGTGTTGATCTATCCTTGAACCAATTTTTGGGCTTTGTAGAAGCCTTTGATAGGTTTTAATGTATAGTTAATATAGGTCTTCTTTCTGTATACGAGTTGCACCCCTTGGTGCCCCCCATTTATATGCCCTTTTTATAAACGTCTTTACTAATCAAAAAAAACAAAATGGCGAGTCTCCTCTGCGGAATTTTGACAAACATACAGTACCTAAAAAGCACAGACACAGACATGACATGGACCCAATCTTGGAATCTATAGGAAAAACTTTCAATTAAAGTTAAAAGAACTCTAAATAGTTTAAACATACAAGTCTTTTTTACTTCAAAAAATCTAATAGAGTTGAGAGATGGTTTTTTATATATAAATTCCACAGTTACATTCTTATTTCTTGTCTATGGAGGAGGCATATCATAGGCATCAAACATGAGGCAGGCATGAGATGCAGCCCATGAGCAGCTGAAATTTAAAGACTGATCCTCACTAGCATGTCCTACACAAATAATTCCCATTCTAAATTGAGCAACAAACCTTTGGTTTAGGATCTGGTACACTAATATCATCCGGGATGTCGCTCCAATTTGGGTCCAAATCCAAAGCATCATCAACAGAGATTGACTGGTGTGCCCATTCCTGCCAATCAGTTCTCTTAACATGTTCTTGAGATGCCATTACACCAGTAATAGTTTCTACCTGACCATTCTGGACAGGTATATTTTCAGGGAAGTTAAGGAAATCCTGCAGCAAATCTGTAGTCCAGGACATATCATTGTTTCCCTCAGGGTAATTGATCAATTGTGTTGAATGTAAACCTGAATGAGATGAGTGGATTGGTGGTAAAGATGCACCATCACTCGATGACTGAGAAATGAATGGAGAATTGTGGAAACACCTTGCTTGGGGTGAAACTGAAGAGAAATGAACATCTGTGGAGAATCCAGAAGCCGATGAGAACAAGTTCCCAACTGTGCCACTGTTAGAATCCAATGGAGTTGGCCGAGGAGAAATGGAATGCATCATTAGTTCCCTTTCTGAGGAAACCTGAAAGGAATCTGTGAATTTGGGATAATTCTCCTCCAAAGGGGTAGGAAAAACTGGGAAAGATGAAGATATAGCTCCCGAAAAACCCATGTTAGTCAGCTGCTTTTCACTTGATCTTCGAATAAACAAAGCAGGGCGCACATCCATTGTGTCCGTATAAATTGAGAACGTCAAATAACATCAGCTATCCATCTTCTAACTAATAGATTACTGTTTGTTGAATCCCCTTTCAGTGCTACCTGTCAAGGACAATACCAGTCAAGGTTTATCAATGAAATAACAAACTTGCGTGCCTACAAAATCAGAATGGCGTAAGATGAATTATGTCCCAATTAAACCATTTTATAAAAGCTTTCCAAGACTTCAATTGATTTGAAATTTTAATTTGAACTAGGACTAGAAACAATGGTGAAGCACTGCAGCCAAATCCATTCAACAATATCATACAACCAAGGTTTTAAATAACGGTGGCGGTTACCGGTAGCATTGACACGGTTGCAGGGTGTAATAGCCGTAGCGTAATGGTGGCAGCAACCGAAACCATGAATTTTTTAATTCTTCACACAATTTTAGGAAAACATACGGATATGCATGCTTTTATTTTAGAATCACATTCAGTGAGGTTCAAAATGATTTTTAATATTTTTGTTTAGTTTTAAAACATGATCCAATATATATATACTAATTTTTATATTAGTTATAAGTCGCTATGGAGAATTTTCCTATTGTTGGATTTATTTAATTTTCTTTGCTTTACTAATTATACTTATGGATAACTTCCAATTTGTTAAGAAAAAACATGAAGTATGTTTAATATTAAAAATAATAATCTCATAAACATAAGTTCAAAATACAAACATAATAATGTAAAAATACATAACATGAAATCTAAATTTTGTTCAATAAATTTAACATAGGAAAAATAAATATAAGTTAATGTTTAAATATAATTAAGTGAAAAAGTAATGAAATCTTGTAGAACTAGAAGATTGAACATTCAAAACATATATAGATAAGATTTTTACTTAAGTTCTATGTAATTAGAAAACAAAAAGAGAAAATAGTAGTATATACAAAATTTATAAAAAAAAAATTCAAAATTGAAAAATAGAAGTGTAGCGGTTGTAACAACCGTAACTGTGTTGTAGCGACAATTTACAACATTTATATAACGGTTGTGGCTGTTATGATTGTGAATTTTTGTGCAAGATTTTAAAAAACGACCGCAACCGTTACATAACGGTTGTGGTGGTTGCCGCCACCCATTACGGCCGCTATAGTTGTGTAACGGAAATTCACATGTATAACGGGCATTTCGGTGTTACGTAACGGCCGTAATGGTCCGTCACACACTTTTATAATATTCTGAATAGCTTCATTTTCAAAAACAACAAAAAAACATAAGCTTTAAAAAAAATAAATAAATACTCAAGTGATCTAAGCCCAAAGAAAAAATCTTATATAAAAAAAAAAAAATTCTTTATAATTTATTTTTTAATATTTATTTCATTAAATTAGCATGTAAAATAATATATATATATATATATATATAAATAGTGGGTGTATTTATTTTTATAATAATTTTATTTAATATTTAATTGTAAATATTTTTTTATTTTGTTAATGTAATATTTTGTCTAAAAAATGTCTTTAAAAAAAATAAATAAAATCAATAACTTAAAAATAATTTTTGTTTATGGCACTATTTTTATTTTTACAATCATTTCATTTAATACTTAATTGTAAATAATTTTATTTAGTTAGCTGTAAAGTAATGTCTAAAAAATAATTTTTGTTTAGCACAAATTTTTTTTATTTTTTATAATCATTTCATTTAATAATTATGAATAATTTTTATTCAATTAGTTCAGGTATTGGTCAAAAATAATTTGTAGACATTCAAAATTAATTATTTTTAAAGTAATTAACTATTGAAATAAAATGTAAAAAACTCCTTTTATAATGATTTAAAGTTATGAAATATATTGGATCATACTTAAAAACTAATAAAAATTGATCAAAATCAATTTTAAACCCTAATAAATGTGATTCTGAAGAGAAAAAAAAAATATGCGCATCGGTAAATTTTTTCAAATTGTGCGAAACATAAAAGAAATCACGGTTTTGGTTACTGCAACCGTTACGCTACGGCCTTTACATCCCGCAACCGTAACCATTACGGCGACCGCAACCGCTTTTCAAAACCTTAGTCACACCGCTATATCGGCCATAATAGGTGGCCGTAACCACCACAACTGTTACATGATGGCGTTACGTAACAGTTATGGCTGCTTTTTAAAACCTTGCATACAACATTAGTAATATAGCCATGGAGCTAAAGCCATCCAAAGATTAGGAAGTAGTAGAAACCTTAATAATAAAAAAAAAATAATAAATAAATAAATAAAAAAGAAGCTAGCAGGGTAAATTGAAAAAATTCTATATTTGAATATGTGCCCATATTCAAATGCCAAAATTGTTGAACAACACATTAGGAATGGAATTGACAGTAGAAATCTTAAAACAAATGTAAGTTCATACAGAATGTTCATGATACCGAGCCAAACATGATATTGCTAAGAAAATATGTAACTTTATTAGTATAGATATATAGCATTTTGAACTAAATAAAAATTTAACAACATATGTTAAAATTTAGCAATGAACTAAGGGAAAATTTAACCATCCCATGTATAATGTATTGATCCATTCCATTTTCTGTAGAATTTTTAGCACAACATCATTGCTAAGAATGAACCATTTTAAGAAAATGGAGTCAGCATAGCATGTTGGAGCATGAAATTGAGAGAAAGCGAAGAAGGAGAAAGATGCACATCGAATCAGAAGACGGTTTAAAAGTACACTTGTAATTGGAAATGCTGCATGATTTTGTTATCATGTTTGACTTTAAAATAGTCATGATACTGGGCAAGATTTGGATGATTACCAACCAATATTAACACATTATTGCATTCCCTCAATGAATGAGTGCCTAGACAAGAATAAAAAGAAATGGAAATGATTGCATCCATTTAGTCATAAAACTAGCATCAATTCAGGTCAAGCTGGGATATTCCAGTCAAATAGATAAATCCATCCAGGCAAGATGGTTGATCATTGGCAAGAATGACTATGCTACTACTAAGGCCTCGTTTGGGAACAGGCTATTTTAGTAACTTTTTGGCTTTTTACGAAAAGATGTGCAAAAAAGTAGAGAGGTGATGTGACTAGTTTTAGTTGGCTTTTTGGCTTTTTGGCTAAAATAGCCACTCCCCAAACGAGGCCTAAGAAGTGAGGTTGCATAGAAATAATACATTTTAGATGATGGACAGTATAGTTATTCCTTTCCCTTTTTAAGTAATAATATAAATATACGAGCTAACCTAATCTAGATATTGCAGTCATTTGCTTCTCTGAAAGCTCTCTATTATTCTCTTCTACTTCTTCTCTTTCTTCTTCTTTGCATACGTTCCCAAGATACTATTCTCAGGATACTATTCACAGCCCATTAACAGTGTATTTTTCTGCCGCAAAACCATATCATGTCACCTCCAAATCAACCCTAATCCCTTCCCCTACCTATTAGCCTTCAATAACCATTCAAACCCTAAATTACTCACTATTTGGGCCCTTAAATAACTTCTGTTTAAAAATCCAGCAAGTCCTCACAAATCAGGAAGAAATGAGAAAAATCACATATAATCAGTTGCAAAAAGGAAGAGCTCAAATGACTTTCTTCGAATGAAGATATAGTTTTAAAAAGATGAAATGGATATGCAAGATTAATATGAGACTACTATATCAAGATAAGCCACCATATATGAATCACAAATTGGTTTCTATAGCAACTCAGCCACTAATCCATACAACTCTCAATAACCCAATTCTGTTCCATCATCAAAAGACTCAAAAACACAATTTAGCTTTACAAACCAATCATTATAAATAGACTACTTGAAAGTTAGCAAGAGCTGAAATGATCACGATTTCATGATAACATCAAACACCCAAAAGAGGCAAGAAAGAAAAAAACCACAATCCTAAAAATCATCAGACAATGTTCCATCAATCAAAATCACTCAATTTCCACAGGGTGGGACCCTTACCCATTACCCAAAACAATTCAAACACCCAAAATTCTCATCCTTAAGCTTAAAAAAATAAATCCAAAAACATATAGAGCACACGCATGACACTTCTATGAACAAAACGCAAAGTTGCATACCCAATCCAACAGTCACAAACAAGAAAAGAAAACAACTTTAAGTTGATTTAAATCGAAATTAACAACAACCCAGTTTCAATTCAAACGAAAGCTTATCAAAAACCGTGAAAAATTGGAAATCATACATCAATAAAAATCATCATATATCGATTTGTAGAGATTAAGCTAAAAAAATCGAAATGGGTATTTGGAATTACGTATAAAAAGATGATGGGAGATGAGAATCGAACCTCCAAATGGGAAGGAAATTTGATGGCGGCTGAGGAATTGTACGCAACGCAATGAATGGGTAGAGAGCGATAAGAAGAAGAAGTAGATTACGAGAATATAGAAAAAGATTCGTATTCTGACTTCCAATATCTCCCAAACAAAAAACAACTCTCCCTCAAAAGAAATTGCGAGTGAGTGGATGATGATGATGATGTAAGGCCGTGTTTGGCTCTATCTCTCCCTCTATGGTTAAATTGATTAGCAGCTTCTCATGAATATTTTATTTTATTTTTAAATTTCTTTCACTTTAAAAGAATATACCTTGTTTGGTTTGATTTTAGGAGATAAGTTTTCAAAAAATATTTTTGAGAGAAAGTTTGGAAATTTTTGTAGTTTGTTTGGTGATATATTTTAAAAATAGTTTGGGAGTTTGGAATAATTTGATATTTTGTTGTATATGAGATAAAAAGTGATTGAAAAAGAGATTGATGTGTATGAGAGAGAAAGTGATTTTGGAAATTTTTTGAGAAAAATTACAAACCAAACAAAATTTTCAAAAATTTTCTCCAAAATCTTTTTCCTAAAGCCAAACCAAACAAGGCCATAAAGAAAAAGTTAGCAGCTCATCACAGGTCTATTTAAGTAATGTTAGAGATCTCAAATAATTTATCAAATATTTTATCAAACATTTTACATAGATGTGGGACTTACATACACGTGGATTTGTGTGGGTCCTACACCCATATAAAAGATTTGATAGATTATTTAGAGTTTATAATATTTTTCAGTCTATTCTGACGATCTGTATCGTTTATTTTTTTATAATTTTGTGTATAAATTTTTATGAAGATAAATATTATAAAATGATATAATTATGATTATTTTTATTTTTTATCCATCAATAAGCTGTGGAGAAATACCTCAGCCCTTATTTTATCAGTTTAATTGTATCTTTAATAACATGATAAATAATATTAACCAATTAATTTTCTTCAAACTTTCTCTTTTCTTTTAAAATTGTTTGTCACCTTAAGTATAATTGGGAGGGATAAAATAGAGGATGTAATAAAACTCTAATCTACGCCTAAAACTTAACAAATTGAACAGTTCATATAATCGAAACAAGTCTCGTGATAGATCTCATAAAACTCAATAATACTGATCGACTAGAGACAAACTTGACCTTAAATTTTATACAAAATGAAAGAGTAAAGGGATTGGATTCTATATAATTAAATATGTGATAAAGTAAAAAATAATACACAATATATTATGTTATTGTTTTTAAATTTGTAAATCAAATTTAAAAAATTAAAATAAAAATAAAAATAAAAATAAAAAACTTTTAAGAGTGAAACATTTTCCTTAACTATCATTGGGCAATGTATTTTAGCTTTTTCTTGAGAGAAGAGAATAATGTGTTTTAGTTAACATCGACTGGGTGTCTGCATGATACATTTTTATTATATTTAACAAAACTATGTAGGTAACCAGCGTTATGTACGATAATTTATTTAAAAATAAAAAATTAATTTTGAGTGTTAATATTTTATGTATGAATTTTTTTAATAATTGATAGTTAAGTATAAACAGATTTGTCAATGATTGATGAAATTTTTTGTTATTATGTATGATCCTATGTAAAAAGCCCATAAAAATAATTTCTTTCAAAATTATATATATATATATAAAATAAATTTTAAAAAAAGTGTATTCACTCATTTGTGCTAATCAAATTTATCAAAAATCATGAATTCTACTTGTATCAAAATATTTTTTTCTAAAAAACTAAAAACATTAGAAAATTTTATAATATATAAAGTATTATGGTTATTAATCGAAAAGGTCTTTACTAATTTCTTATGTTTTTAATTATGTCTAAAGTGTATGTTCTTGTTTCTTAATAGTATAAATGTTTTTCATATTCTCAAGAAGAAAAGGGGGGAAAAAACGAAGAAGTGGTGCATCGGGTCTTTAATTATATATGTTTTAAGCAGTGTTTTATTATGATCTATTATAATATTTTTATATGACAATATTTAAGTATTTTATTATACAGAAAAGTACTTAAAGTGGGTTGACTCAAAGGTATGATTTATGCTTATATTAGCAAGATTGTAAGAGTTATTCATATTAATGCATAAAAAATTACAAATTCAAATCATAAACATATTTTCAAAGGAAATCAAGTTCAAAATCTCTATAATCTTAATAATTTCTGTTCTGAAAAAGATTTTGATTAATTATCATACATATATATATATATATATATCTTATAGGTGACACATTTTAAATTCAAAATTTTTATTTAAAAATTATTCAACAAACATCAATATGTGCCTTAAATATGCACAATCATTTTTGATGAATCATTATTCTTTAAAATAATAATTCACACTATTTATCATTTGATATTTGTCAATTTATCTTCTAAAAACTTAACAAAAAAAGTATTGAGTTCTATTATTTTAATCAATCAATATCAAATTGGACTACACATGTATGTAAATCACTTCTAGAAATATGATGCATGACATAAAATCATAATGAAGTTAACTTTAATTAATGTAATGATATGTGTTACAAAAGAATAATATTAACTTTTATATTATGATATATGTTACAAAAGAATAATATTAATTTTAATTTAAAATAAAATTTAAATTTAAATTATTTATTTTAATAATCTTAGCATTATTGTTCTCTAAAAGTGTCAATTAAATACTTATATATAATAAATTTAATTAAATTATTTGCTTATTTTGATCATTTTAATTATATTGTGCTATAAAAGTATAATTATCATATAATGATTTTATATGATATATATTAAATTATAAGATAATAAAATAAATACTCATTTTGATATTAAAAATAATAGTTAAATTAGAAAGAGAATTAGTAATATAAAACTAAAAGTGATTCTAATTACTTATTTTTATTTTTATTTTTATTTGGAAAATAAAAATATGTATAAAAAGAATTACACAAAAAAATTTAAAGATTAAATATAAATATATTGTGATTGAATTCAAATGAAAATACATAAATTAATTATGTAGAGTATTGATTTTTTCTTCAATATTCTTTTTAAATTATTCATACATATTGTATATAGGTATATAAAATTTAAATTAAATATAAATATTTTGTGATAAATAATTTCATATTAAATAAAAAATTAAATATAAATTAATATTAAGATATTAATAAGATAGACAAAAAATAAAAAAATATATAAAAAAATTAATTTGATCCGTGCATAATTAAGCACATTTTGCCTTATTTATTTACTAGTGTATGCTCGTGCCTAAAGGCACGGTGTAAATAATGTTTTGTTTGAATAATTTTCATTTATCATTCTCTTAGGAATATTGAGAATCAAGTATACCTAAATTTTGTTTCCCCATGACACACAAAAAATGAATAGATAGCATGCATTTGAGCAAGAGGATCCCATCTATTATAGACACAACTTCAAAATAAGAGGAACAACAAAATGGTGTTCTCCATTTGGAGCACCCCATGCCAATACGAAAATAGTGTTCTTAATCAAAATCTAAATAGCAAACACCTCCAAATGTCTACCTCTCAAACCAAACCAAACCAAATAACATAGGTTACACTTATAAAACAATAAAAACAAAATCATATGTTCCAAATGAGTATAGATCATGGATTTGGATAGGAATTTGAAAGAAAAAAAAAAGGGTAAGGGAAATGTCAATGAAATATAAGCTAAATTTTTTATCCATTTATCTCACCTTTCCCTTTTATAATGCAAGGGAAGGGAAGGGAAGGGAAGCCTCCATCTATTTACAGTGAGGTTACTTCTTTACAACTACCAATAAGTAACCAAACAAATGTGACATCACAACCCACAACTATGACTACCAAAAAATCACAAAAATAATTTCTATGAGCATATAGAAAAACAAACCAAGCACTCTTGCTAGGGTTATTGCATTGGCAACCCCCTCCCCCCACAAAAAAAATAAATAAATAAATAAATAAAAACAAAATACTACACACTAAACCAAGTACACCAATCAACTACTAATAAGCATGCTAGAAAGAGGCAATGCAAAAACAAATTTTCAATGTCTTAGTCTTAAAAAAATTTCAATTATCTCAACTATCTCAATTTTCTTGGTCTTTCCCATTATCTAATCTGATAGATATCTTTCCTTTCATCTATGATTCCATCAACAGGCAGTAATAGCAATTAATCACAATCCCTCTGACCAAAAAATAAAATAAAATACAATCACTGTTTCGACCCTCCATAGTGAATGACAATTTTTTAACATGAAAAACACAATCACTCGTGCAAGTAAAATCTATTATATCATCACAATTACATGACAATGTTGCAGCAAACAAAGATAACTCCTCATGGAGTTGAAAACAAAGTTATGAAAAATAATAATAATAAAATAAGAATGAGAAGAGAATGAAAACACAGAAAAAGTCTAGCACTTGAAAACAAAATCAGCAACCATAGGTACCTTAACGGGTTTTAGAGGGAGGGAGCACACATGGGTACATTTCTTTGAAGTATAAACATAGATATGCCAACTCAGGAAAGAAATTTTAGTACACACAGTCCCTTTAATTGTGGTAGGGAGCACACATGGGTACATTTTTTTTTATGTTGAAACTTTGCCCCTACAATCAGAAATTTCAATATACACATTTCAATACACAGTTACAATGTCAATTTCTATTTAGGGCCAAAAGGAGTCATCAAAGTGGCTTCCACCCAAGAAACTATGATATATCACATAGTAGAAGATCAACTGACACAGAGAGCAAGAGAAAGATTTACTGACCAAGAAAAAAGCTATCTCTTTAATAACCTTTGAATTGGCTATAACATGCATATCTTCAGTTTTACAATGTGAGGAGCTGCCATTTAAAAAATGAGCTAATGTAATCCAAAAAGAGTGCACCAACTAATAAAAACCCAAAGATATCAAAATTAACAACCAACATAAGTGAAGAAGAAAGGAAATACAAATTAATGGAAACCAAAACTTTTCAACATGAAAGTCCATAATCACAGAATTAGATCAGAACAATTAAAACAACCTATATTTAAAATTACAGACTAAAAATATGAATGGACACATTTTTTTCATCACTGACCTCAGTCTGCAATCCTTTTATTTATTTATTGATTTTTTTTGCTAAAGTTTATATATCATGCTTTCAGATTCCAAAGCTTGCTGCCATGTCAAAAGTTTATGACAGTAGCCTAAACAGGACAAAATTTTTTTATATGTTTGCAATTGATAAATTGACTTACAATAGTCAAATGAAAATAAATATTGGTCCAAAACAACAGTCAAATGAAAACATACACCAAGGAAAGAAAAGGAAAAATGAAAATAAATATCTAGGGAAAAGAATAAAAGACATGAAAGAATGTGCTGAGACTTCACCATTCACAAATCCATGCATAACACAATCCTAGTGAAACATAACATTTCTAAAGATATAAAGGAAGACATCACACCAAGGAAAGATACATGCCCTGTTGTGGGTATAATTAACCACTAATCAACCAACTCTTTTATGAAGACCAACTCTTTTATCTTAAAGACCAACTCTTTTCTCTTCACAAACCTTTTCAAAAATTACCATTGGCTGTTTGATTAGCAAAGTAATCCATTAGTTACCAAAAAAATTAAAAAAAAAAAAAAGGCACTCCTCAAGAATGCCCCGTTTGTGGGTATAATTAACCACTAATCAACCAACTCAACTCTTTTATAAAGATCAGCTCTTTTATCTCCAAGACCAACTCTTTTCTCATATCAAGGCCAACTCTTTTATCTTCACAAACCTTTTCAAATCAGCCAGTTTTACCATTTGCTATTTGATTAGCAAAGTAAAAATAAAATCCAGGAAAAATCTGATGAAAAAATAGGCACTACTCAAGAATGGCCAATTAATATGTAGAAAATAAATAAAAAAGAATGATGACTTTGTACGATCCAAAAACCCAAATCCCAAAAGAAAAGAAGGATGCAAGGAAAACAACCCAAACACCCAAAATTTAGTTATAATAAAAGAACGGGAAAATGAGAGAATACTCATTTTCCATATTAAAAAAAAAAATCAAACTTTGAATACAAAATAAAATACAAAATCCAACATGCATCACACCAATGTGGGTAAACCCAAAAACAAACTTAGAAAACAGAGCAGGAAAAAGGGGACATATCAAGAGATAAAGCTCAATTCATCTTTAAACAAATTTATTCAACTTTTCAACTCAACACCAAGCATTGATCAAGTAACCAATCAATTAAACACGGATCTGGATGCATGAACCCTGATATGAGTGAAAACAAAAACCCAAAAAAAAAACAATATTCCTTGGAAGCTTCCTATTAATTAAACAATCAATCAACAAAAATAAAAACACAGATTTTGGCAAGAAAGTCAATTGGAAGTTTCCTATCAATTAAACAATCAATCAACAAAAATAAAAACACAGATCGATACATACATACATGAACCCTGAGATGAGTGAAAAATACATATCAATTAAACAAAAACCCAAAAAAAAACTGACTTGGATATTGGGAGAGCACAACACCCACTATCTCTCTTTCTCTGTACTACAACACCATTTCAAGAAGATTATGGGTGATGACAGAGATCAATAATACATTTTGGGCAGTAGAGAGGAACAGAGAACGTGAGAAAGAACATGTAGAGAGAGAGAGTTGAAGAGAACGTGGGGGCATTAAGACATTCAGAGGATTGATCTTGGGGTGCGAGAGAGAGATGAGTGTTTGGGCGGGAACTATGTGTTTGGTATATTTAAGAGGATTGATCTGAATCATTGATATATACTTTAGGATTGATGTAGACCATTAAAAGCAAATGTATCTCTTAGACATTTTGATACATTTTCAAAAACCTTTCTGCCTTATTATATAGATTTTTTTTTTCTTTTCAAAGAGTAGGGTATAAAAACATTCAACTTCTTTTCAGAAAATTCAGAGCATTGAAATTTATAGAAACATTCAACAAAAATTTATATGCATTATAAGGGAGAAAGGGAGAGAAAGAGAAATCAAAGAAATCTGGAACAAAGAGGGAATAAAACCCTCTTTGTTCAGTTCATACAGAACATTCCTTGAATCGACTGTTAACTTCCAAAATAGTCCCTTTTTCCATTTTAATTTTTTTTTAACTGATAATCAAACAGTTTCTGGCGTGCTAATTTTTTGGCTTGCTAATTGACTGTCAACTGCTAATTTTCCTCTCTCTATTTTGATTTTGCAACCCCCAGCAACTCTGCACAAGTGACACTACTATTCTTCTCTATCCTTTCACTCTTCAAATGGCTCTCTCTCTATATTTCGTTGAAGTGGGTTTCTACATCTTCTGAATGAGCTGACATTTTCTAACACACAACATCAATTTCAAAAGGTTAGATAGAGTAGTGTATGCCCGTGATTGGATAAAAGCAAATAATCCTAATTTATTTAATGTAGAGGACTACATTATAGCACGTTTGAGAAAATGTGGGTTTATACTCATTATCTGCACTATCCTAAAATAATAATGTGGGTTTCTACACGTTTGAGAAAATGTGGGTGGTCGAAGAATATATATATATATATTTTTTTTTCTTTTGAAAGAGTAAGGAGTGAATACACCAATTTATAGAAAATTCAGAAAATTATGAACTGCCCTTGAACAAACATTTTTTCTTTTCAAAGAGTAGGGTATAGAAAATTTATATAAACATTCAACTAAGAAATTAGAGCATTGAAATTTATAGAAACATTCAGCGAAACATTGGGATTAATCTTCTGTTTTGGGGTTTGAACAGACCCAGCCACAAAGAACATCAATTTAAACCATAGAGACATAGGTTTTTTGGCCTCAAGGATTGGACGGTGGCGATGGCGATGGAAAAACGAATTGCATATCAATTTCTTTTCCCAAGAAAATCACCATAATGAACCAAAATTAAACTTTGAAAAAATTCTTAGAGTACAACCCGATAGAATTAGAATCGGAAACCAACAAAAAATCAAAGGCATAGACAAACAACCCTAAAATCACAGCCCAATAAGGAGAATTCTGGTGAGACGCAGAACAGGCCGACAAAGAGAAAATCTGACCTCACCACATTTGAATTTAAACAAACAAACAAAAAAGAGAGAACATTTATTGTCGTAATCGGAAACAATACATTTTCCACCTGGGAAAGCAAGAAATCGTGAGAAAGTGACAAAAAATAGTAGGAAAATAGGGATCTGATAAACGAACTCAGAGATTCATTAGATAAATTAACAGTAGTCGATTAGATCTGTTTGTGAGATCAATTGAAAGTAAATTGATAGCAATCAAACATAATAAAATGAAAATCGTTGTGATTCTGACATTCGTTTTGAGTAAACAGAGTGATCTTTACCTTTAGTTTGAGAAGAGTGAGCGAAGTGATCGACTCGAGACAAACCTGAATCGGAATTTGATTTGAGGATCGAAGACGAAACCGAATGATTTGGGATTTTTTTATAATGATTTTTAATTAACTGGAGAGCAGTTTCGGGAGCAAGCGAGGAGGGAAGGTAGGGAAGAAGAAGAACAGGGAGCGAGAGAGAGATAAAGAGAGAATGGGGTGGGTGAGAACAGAGAAGAGAGAGAGATAAAGATAGAATGGAGGGGAGACGTGGGTAAGTAAGAAACTTACTGTTTGGGTGGGACATATACGTAAGGGGGTCATCTCAGCCGTCCATCTAAATACACAAATGAATTATGACCATTAAAATATCCTAGTAGGACAATTGTCTCTAGGATAAATTCAAAAACACTCTTCCCTTATTATATAGATTTATTTATTTGTATATCAAAATTTGTTTTTTTCAAATATCATAATAATTAAATTAAAACTAGCGTAAAACCCGTGCTGTGCCCGGGCAAGTAATAAAATATTATAAACAATACTAAACATGTTAAAAATTAACTAAATACTATGATATTATTTTAGATGGGTATTTAAATAATAGATTTGAACGATTTCACTATGTTTATATAGATATCCAAAACTAATTAATTTTTTTAAAATACATTCAATCGAATAAACTTGATTGAAAAGACAAAGTAATAGTAAAATTCTATAAATATAAGATAAAGATAAATAATAATAAAAAAATTCAGTTTAAATTTGAAGTTGAATATAGAAAGAGAAAATTAGATAAATCTTCGAAAAAGAATAAAGCCAACTGAAAATCATAGAAAGGGTGAATTCTGTAAATATAAGATAAATATAAAAAAATCAAGTCTAAATTTGAGGATGAATTATAAGAATATAGAAAGAAAAAATTAAATAAGTTATAGAAAAATGAGGTAGAGAGAAATTTAGTAAATAACAATTGAAGATTGAAAAAAAGAAATCAAGTTGAAATTGAAAAATTCAAAAATAAAATAAGATAAACCTGAAAAAGAATCTAATATAACTCTAATAATTGAATAACAAAAAATGGTAGTAGTTTAAAAGTTAGATAATAATGAAATGTCATCTATAATTTTCTGAAATTGGTAATAAATAAATAAATAAAATCCTCAAAAATAAGAAGTGAGGTGTAATAAGTTAAAAAATAAATAAGAGCTAAATGGCAACTATAACTTTTTAAAATTTAAATTTTATGTAGTTAAAAAATAAGCATTTATGATATCTTATTATACAAATTTTAACTATATTTTGTGTCTACTACTAATAATTTTTAACAATTTTTATAATATATATATATTGATAATCTCAACTAGGGATGACAATTTGAACCCAGCCCGACGAAGACCCAACCCCCGACCCCAATTTGAGCAGTCTTTTCCTGAAAAATATGTCTAACGGGATGGGGATGGTATTCAAAAATCAATCCCCGATCAGTTTTGGGTCGGAGACGGGGATAAATGTCTTAGCCCTGTACCCGACCTCGTTCCCGTTCCCGTTTGTCCCCCGAAGTGAAATTACTATTTTACCCCTATATATATATATATATATATAAACCAATTACCAAACCCTCATCTCACTTCACTTCTTTTTTCCTCTCTGTCTCTCTCTTCCCTCTACTCTCTCTCACTTTCGCACCTATTCTCCTCCTCAGCACCGCCGCTGCTACTGTCTGCGACGCCGATCGTCCTCCTCTATCATCGCAGTCACAGCCTTCATCTATCGCCTTAGCGTCTTCACCGTCGTCGTAGTCGTTCATCGCCTCCATCGTCGATCGCCTTCATCGTCCTCAGATCTATTTGTGTATGTATGTATACATGTATGTGTGTTATGTCCATTTTTTTTTTTTTTGGTAGTGGACAGATCTGTTTGTGTATATATGTATACATGTATGTGTGTGTGTTCTGTCATTTTTTTTTTTTTTGGTAATGGATCTGTTGATGATTTTGTTGATGTTAATGTTGAAAATGAAACAATTGGGGATGATGATGATGATGTTGTTATTGATGGTGTTGTTGAAACAGATTTGGGCTGAGGAATTTTCGAGGTCGGGGAAACCCGATCCCCGTTAGGAGCAGGGACGGGGACGAGGATGGGGACGGTGATAGGTACCCCGTCAAGGACAGGGAGATTTTCACAATCGGGAATGGGGAGTGTGATCCCCGACCTGCCCCGGCCAGTTGCCATTCTTAATCTTAACGTCACTCTTATTGCTCCTTAATACAAAAATTATGAGATAATTATGATAATTTTAAATTTATATTTAAGGCTTATAAATCA
This sequence comes from Camellia japonica, assembly GCA_030407325.1. Taxonomy (NCBI): domain Eukaryota; kingdom Viridiplantae; phylum Streptophyta; class Magnoliopsida; order Ericales; family Theaceae; genus Camellia; species Camellia japonica. The sequence goes on along the minus strand of JAPPVO010000032.1, from coordinate 75,942,554 downwards.
TGGGATAAATTATTATAATTTTAAATTTAAATTAATAGATTACTTTCCATATTTAGTGAAATTTTAAATTTTAATAAAATAAAATTTAAAAGTTTTAATTAATTAATATTTGTGTAAGCTAATTGATCTTTTGATCTATCTGATTAAGCTAAATTATTTTTGGTTTGAATGATTTGCTAGTTTAACCGTGATTTTAGCGATTTACCAAAATATATTGGTTAGATTTGTTTAATTCAAAATAAACTAAAGAACTGAGATTGCTTGATTAGAATTAAACTTCTCGTCCAAACAATTGTTAATTTTTATTTTATAATTCCACATCGGGAAAAGAAAGAAAAAGTGAGTTGTTTCATTTATATAAAGTGAATCTTATAAAATGGGTTTTGAGGAAGAAGTCTTCTAGAAGCTACAAACCCTCATTTTAAAATTATTGAATTTTCTTAATTTTAAACAATTAAGAAAATTCTCATTGGTTAACTTCCATTTACCTTTTATTTTACAATCTCACATCAGGAAAAAAAGAAAAAAGTGAATTGTTTCACTTACATAAAGTGAATCTTATACTCTCATTTGTATAAATTATTGAATTTTCTTAATTTTAAACAATTAAGAAAATCCTCATTGGCTAACTTCATTTAACTTTTATTTTATAATCCCACATTGGGAAAATAAGAAAAAAGTGAATTGTTTCATTTACATAAAGCGAATCTTATGCTCCCAATTATATAAGTAAAAATAGATTTTTAGTGAGAAACCCTATAATCAATATTTCATACCAATTTTTTTTCTTAATTTTAAACAATTAAAAAAATTCTCATTGGCTAGCTTTTATTTAACTTTTATTTTAATAGAGGTTTTGGTTTTAAAAATAATTTTGTATGAGATTTTGAAACTCTCATAATATTTAATTTTAAAAAAATTATAATCCCACATCGAGAAAAGAAAGAAAAAGTAAGTTATTTCACTTATATAAAGTGAATCTTATACTTCCATTTAATATTACAGTATTGAGCATTTTTCAGTTCAAGATGGTTTAAATTTTAAAATAAAATTAAAAAATTTTAATTAATTAATTTTGTTGTAAATTGTTTAGTCTTTTGACTTAGTGTGTGGGTGTTTTTCTGACCACACTGCCAACTCAGTATTCAGCTGGAGAGCACTGGCAGAATAGATGGCACCTGTCTGACCTGTAATAGAAAGAGAAGATTGCGACGGTGGTTCGTCCACCCGGGGGCACTCCGACAATTAAGTCAGTATATCTCTCAAAGATAATCAATAGTGCTAAACTCACTGTTCCGAATATAAATTGCGTACCTTAGACCCATGGGGGTGCCTCTCTTTTATAGTTAACTCAATCTTAGTCCCACTAGAAGCCTTGCTTCAATGGACTTTAGCTCAGTGCTTATCCTGGACTCTTCAATAGATAAAGATAAACTCCTTAAGAGCTTCATCCTTATCCAGGTTGAGTTCCTTCCTCATTCTAGGACTCTTGTCCCCTATCCACTTATCCCGGACTCTGATATATTCGGAGATAACCTCGGCCTAGCCGAGATAACCTCGGCGTTACGACCAGGACACGTGGCACCTCGGTTGACACGTCAGCATCACCTCGGCCACGTGTTGGTACTCAGAAAATATATCCCCACACTTAGCCAATTAGGCTGAATCGTTTTCGGTTTGATTGATCACTGGTTTAACTGTGGTTTTAGTTGTTTTATCAAATATATTGCCTAGATTTGTTTGATTTAAAATAAACTAAAATTGACCTTATGAAAAATTGAACGATTGAGATTGTTTGGTTAGACCTGAACTTCCTATCCAAACAATTGTTAACTTTTATTTTACAATCCCATATCAGGAAAAGAAGGAAACAATGAGTTGTTTCACTATATAAATCTTATGCTCCTATTTAATATTATAGTGTTGTGTATGTTTCAGTTCAAGATAGTTTAAATTTTAAACTTAAAATAAAATTTAAAAATTTTAATTAATTAATTTTTGTATAAGTTGATTGGTCCTTTGACCTAACCGATAGGTGAACCGTTTTCGGTTTGACTAATTCGCTGGTTTAACTGCGATTTTAGCGTTTTATCAAAATGTATTGATTAGATTTGTTTGATTTGAAATAAATTAAATATTGACACAATTAAAGATTAAATGGCTGAGATTGCTTGATTCGAAATAAACTTCTCACCCAAACAATTGTTAACTTTTATTTTACACAATCCCACATCGAAGAAGAAGGGAAAAGTGAGTTATTTCACTTATATTATATAAGAAAAAGGGATTTTTTTAGAGAAGATTTCTATGAGCTCTAAACTCTCATTTTAAAATTATTAAATTTTCTTAATTTTAAACAATTAAGAAAATTCTCATTAGTTAATTTCCATTTAATTTTTATTTTATAATCACACATCAGAAAAAGTGAATTATTTCATTTACTTAAAGTGAATCTTATGCTCCCATTTATATAAATTATCAAATTTTCTTAATTTTAAATCATTAAGAAAATTCTCATTGGCTAACTTCTATTTAATTTTTATTTTACAATCCCACATCGAGAAAAAAAGGAAAAAGTAAATTGTTTCATTTACATAAAGTGAATCTTATGCTCCCATTTATATAAGCAAAAGGAGATTTTTAGTGAAAAGTCTTATGATCAATATCTCGTACTAATTTTTTTGATTTTCTTCATTTTAAACAATTAAGAAAATCCCGATTGGCTAGTTTTCATTTAACTTTTATTTTACAATTTCACATAGAGGTTATGATTTTAAAAATAATTTGGTAGATTTTGAAACTCTCATAATATCTCTCCTTAAAAGTATTCTTTTGTAAAATATATAGATATATTGATAATATCAATGTCACTCTTACTATTCCTTAATACAAAAATTATGAGATAATTATGGTAATTTTAAATTTGTGTTTAAAACTTATAAATTATGGGATAGATTATTATAATTTCAAATTTATATTGTGCCAATTTTAAATTTAAATTAATAGATTATTTTTCATATTTAGTGACAGTTTAAATTTTAATAAAATAAAATTTAAAATTTTTAATTAATTAATTTTTGTGTAAGCTAGTTGGTCTTTTAACCTAACTGATTAAGCTAAATCATTTTTGGTTTCATTGATTTGTTGGTTTAACCGTGATTTTAACGGTTTTATATGTTACGATGATTCTTTCTTACTCATTAAATTTTTAAAATTTATTTAATTATTTCCCTTTCAAAAACCAATATAACAATTTTTCAAAATTATATATTTTTATTCTACAATAGTGAAATATTAGAACTATGTCATTTTTTATTTATTTATAACAAAGCATAATTTTAATTATTAATCATCAATACAACAATTTTCATCTATTTATGCTATATGTTATAATAAAGGAACATTTAAAACAAAACCCTTAAATTTATATATAAAATTTAATTTACGAGAGGTAAAATATAAAAAAATTAAATATAATTATCGTATTTTTAATAAATAATATATTATTTTATCTTGTACATAACACAGGTAATATGCTAGTATAATATATAGATATCTATCAACTATATAAAAATATATGAAAAATAATTATTTCTCAAATAAATTTCATATAAAATTGATTATTATAATTAAAATTGAATTTGTATAGAACTTTTTATGTAAATTAAAAAAAATATGCTGATGTGATTTTTTTTTTTTTAAAATAAGCCATAAAATGTGTTTCATAAATAAAAGAAAAGCACTAGTTTTAATAATATATATATATATATATATATGATGTTGTCGTGGGGTTAGAGTATAGTGCTGCTCCACTCTACCACTTTAGTGTGGGCCGCAATTAGGCTCCTCTTTTTATTTTATTCTATTTTATTTTTTAGTGGAAGAATAATAAAGGGGAAATTAAACTTATAGTCTTTATAATTTGGATCTCGTGTTACTTTAATCATTGACTTTTTAATTATGACATATTTAATTTTGAATTTTAAATTTTATTTCAAATAAGAACAACTGAATATACCATTGCTCAATTTAAGGACAAAGTCGTCAATTTGATAAAATATAAACTAATTTGACAAAAATAAATATCAAAAAAATATCTTTGAATTTTTAAAAATTATTTTTACCTACCAAAGATAAAATTATGTAAAATTGATAAATCTTTTACGCATTTATTTATTTTATCAAATTAATTTTTATTATATGTTTGGATAATAATCATGTAACATAGGGTTACTAGACTTTTAATGTGTAATTGATATATTTAGGGTGTGTTTGGTAACGTTTACGTTTTCAGTTTATATTTACAAAAATTTTATAAACTGGTTTTTGTTTATTTTTTGTTTATTTTTAGAAAAACATAAACTACAGACGCGTTTGGTAATTAACAAAATGTTTAAAAAAATTTAAAAATATAAAAAAGAGTGAGAAATGGCAAGTGATGGCAAATGGCGGCGGAAGACGGCAGTGGAAAGTGGTGACGGTGGGTAGCTGGTGGTGGTGGGTAGTGGCGGGTGGGTGGTGGTGGTGACGGTGGCGGGTGGTAGCGAGTGGGTAGTAGTGGGTGGTGGGTAGCTGGTGGTAGTGGGTGGTGGCGGATGGGTGGTGGTGGGTGGTGGTGGTGACGGTGGCGGGTGGTAGCGAGTGGGTGGTGGTGGCGTGTAGTGGGTGGTAGTAACAAGTGGGTGGCGGATGGAGGGTGGTAGTGGCGGGTGGGTGGTGGTGGTAGGCGGGTGTGGGTGACGGTGGCGGGTGGGGTGGTAGCGAGGGTGGTGGTGGTGGTAGATGGGTGGCGGATGGCTGGTGGTGGGTGGTAGCGAGTGGGTGGTGGTGGTGGTGGCGGCGGGTGGTGGTGGTGGTGGCGGATGGCGGGTGGTGGTGGGTGGTGGCGGGTAGGTGGCGGGTGGTGGTGGTGGTTGATGGTGTGGGGGTGACGGTGGCGGGTGGTAGGTTGCAGCGAGTGGGTGGTGGTGGTTGTGGGTGGTGGGTGGTGATGGCAGGTGGGTGGTGGTGGCTTAGTGGTGGGTGGTGTGGTGGTGGTGGTGGTGGTGGGTAGTGGTGGCGGGTGGGTAGCAGGTAGCTGGTGGTGGTGGGTGGCTGGTGGTAGATGGTGGTGGCAGGTGGGTGGTGAGTGGTGGTGCAAGTAGGCGGTGGATGGTAGTGGCGGGTGGTGGATGGTGGCGGGTGGATGGCAAGTGGGTGGTGGGTGGTGGTGGTGGCGAGTGGGTGGCAGGTGGGTGGTGGTGGTGGTGGCAAGTGGTGGTGGGGGTAGTGGTGGGTGGTGGTGGTGGTGGTGGTGGTGGTGGTGGGTAGTGGTGGCGGGTGGGTAGCAGGTAGCTGGTGGTGGTGGGTGGCTGGTGGTAGATGGTGGTGGCAGGTGGGTGGTGAGTGGTGGTGGCAAGTAGGCGGTGGATGGTAGTGGCGGGTGGTGGATGGTGGCGGGTGGATGGCAAGTGGGTGGTGGGTGGTGGTGGTGGCGAGTGGGTGGCAGGTGGGTGGTGGTGGTGGTGGCAAGTGGTGGTGGGGGGTAGGTGGTGGGTGGTGATGGGGGAAGACGGTGGTGGAAAATGGTGGCGGGTGGTGGCTAGTGTTGGGTGATAAAAAAAAAAAAAAAACTGAAAACTCAAAATGGAAACACATTTTTTGTGTTTTCATTTTTTGGCCAAATTTATAAACTGAGACCACTGATTTATAAATCAAAAATTTTACCAAACAAGTTTTTATTTGAGTTTTTAAAATTTTTGTAAATATAAACAGAAAGCTTGTTACCAAACAGCACCTTAATATATGAAATGTTTTTAATTTTAGATTTTTTGATTTAATGAATTGGTTTAATAATGATATCAAAGTTGTCGCTATATTTGACTTTTGAAAAATATAAACTAATTTAATGAAAATAAAAACAACTGCACCACTCATTACGGATCTGGGGTGCCTGCTGTGCACCCCGCACAGCTGTGTTGCCTTATGGGCTTATTTCGGGGTTCGATTTGATAATCGGAACCATTCACATTTTAGAATACATCAAGTAGAATATACCTGTAAAAAATTAAGTTAATCAGATATTGTTAACCCTTTCATCTACACACATTTGTATCTACAAAAATAAATGACATCGCAATTTAAAGTATTAAAATGAATACAAATATGAGTAGATGAAAAGGTTAACGATATTTGATTAACTTGATTTTTTACAGGTATGTTCTACTTGATGTACTCTAAAATGTGAACAATTCGGATTATCAAATTGGACCCCAAAATGAGCCCATAAGGTAGCACAACAGTGCCTGCTGTGCTGGGTGCACAACAGGCACCCCAGATCCACCCATTATATGATCATCATCCAAACATATAATAAAAATTAATTTGGTAAAATAAATAAATAAATAAATGTGTAAAATATTTATCAATTTTACATAATTTTATCTTTGGTAGGTAGAAATAATTTTTAAAAATTTAGAAATATTTTTTTGACATTTATTTTTATCAAATTAGGTTATATTATCAAATCGACGACTTTGCTCTTGAAATTGAGTAATGGTATTTTCAATTGTCCTTATTTGGAATAAGATTCAAATTTAAGGTCAAATGTGTCACAATTAAAAAGTTAGGGATCAAAGTGACACAAATCTCAAACTATAGGGATCGTTAGTGTATTTTTTCCAATAATAAATGAGTGGGTTTTAAGGCTTATTTTGGAAAGTAGGTTAAAAGCCACTTTCCAGTTTTTAACCTACTTCACTCCCTTACAAAAAAGTTAAAAAATTAAAAAGTAGCTTTAACCATCTTCTCAAAACACTTAAGTCAATTTACTACAAATAAATAAATAATTTAACAGAAAGTACACATGAAATTTGTATCATAACAAGTTCTAAAAGTATTATACAAATTTAAAAAGATCCGTATTATGTGAAAAATCAAAACACTTTTTAGTTTGATTTTCAGATTTTTTTTTTTCAATTTTTCCTAAAAAATTAAAAATTAATTTGGCCAAAAAATAAAAAGCACACATCATTTTTATATAATTATATTTTTTTAAAAGGGTAGGAATAAAATTAAAAAATATATTATAAGATTTATTTTTATCATACTAATTTCTACTTTTTTTTAAATTTACAAAATAATATCTGAAACTCAAACCAATCAAGGCCATATTCTTCTACTTTTTCTTTCCTATGTATCTTCAAATATAATCCCTCCCCCCTTCCTCACCCTCCTATTTTCCAACCCCTTCTACCGCATCCCACCACTTAGTTGATCCTAACCTTATGTTTTTTGGATAATTAAATGTTAGGATCAGCTTGTGCGTAGTTTAACTAATTTTTAAGATCTTAAAATTAATTATTAAGTAAATTTCTAATGACCTCTTAAAATAACTCAAATTTAAAATTTTATTTTTAAATTTTTACTGTTCAACCAATCTCTTAAACTGTCCCTTAAATACCGCATCTAAACCTCTTTAGGTCGTTGCTCTCACCACCCCACACCTCTGTTGGACTTGAGCTTTACTTTTTAACATTTTGCTTGAAAATGAATTAGGTAGTCCCAAAATATCTTACAAAATTACTTATGTCCTATTATAAAAATCATTAAGTTGCTTTGGAGTATCATGTGGCACAAAAATAAAAGAGATTTATTTATGAATCTTGAGAGGGTAATTTGTGTAGCCAAATTGGGTCAAGCTAGGTTGGAGTGGCGGTCAAAGATGTTTTTGGACCTAGCTATGAGACCTAGCTACGAGACCAAGCTATGGGTTCTAGCTATGGGACCGAGCTACGGGTTCTAGCTATGGGACCTAGCTACAGAACCAAGCTGTTGGACCTAGCTACGGGGCCTAGTTGCGAGACCGAGCTACGGGTTCGAGCTATGGGTTTTAGTTACGAGACCGAGTTATGAGACCTAGCTATGGGACCTAGCTACGAGACCTAGCTACGAGACCTAACTACAGAACCAGTCTGTTGGACCTAGCTACGAGTTCTAGCTACGAGACCTAGCTACGAGACCGAGCTACAAGACCTAGCTACAGGACCAAGCTATTGGACCTAACTACGCGGCCTAGCTATGAGACCTAGCCACGGGATCTAGCTATGAGACTTAGCTACTTCCTAGTGGTGGTCAACGCTATGGCCGAACTACCAAGCAAGGTCGTCAAACAAAGAGAAGAGCCGAGCTACAAGGAGAGCCATGCAATGTTAGCTTTCATGGTGCTGCTTGTTGCATGGTTAAGCCATTGGCAGACAGAGCAGAGGTAATCCAGTTGGACGGCAGAAAGCCGAGCAAAGACTTGTGCCATCTCACTTGGCTTGCAGTGAGGAGGGTGTTAAAGGATAAGTATTATCTTTAGAAATGTGATTCCTAGGAGGACTCTACATTGGAGAATAAGAGTCCTACTAGGATTGTGCCACGCAGAATCTATAAAAGCTCATAGCAGGACCTATGTACAGGTAACACAACTTTGATTTACGAAATACACAGAGCTTTTGCCTACTTGTCTATTTTGCTGACTTAGGCATCGGAGAGGTATCCGGCACACACCCGCCGGCTAGCTCACGTTTGTGTTTTCAGGGAATAAAGTGATGACGTTTGGAGGAGCGCAAACTTGGTCAACAGGATCATACGAGAAAAATTATTTCATGCTCATACAAATCTCATTTAGAGAATTTATAACTCAATAAGTTTATAAAGTTTTCTTGTGTTCCATCTAGTCCCATATATTTAGACTTGTATCCCACGAAGTCTTTTTTTCCTTATTTCTAATATTTTTAGGACTAATATACTATTTGTTCTATTTTTGATAGCACGTATTACACACAATTATAATCTTCTTGTTTCCTTTTTTTATTTTGACTGTTTTGAAATTAGTGGGATATGGGTTGTTTGGAATGTGTTATATAAGTGCACTTTTTAACTTTTTAGCTAAAAAAGTAGAGAAAAAAAATATGCATGTTTGGAATAACTTTTATTACTTTTTACGAAAAGATATATAATAAAATATCGTAATAAAATCAAAATGACCATTTTACCCTTATTGACTTTTTAACTTTTAACTTTTGACTTTTGGATAGTTGAATTCAAAGGGTAAAAAGTAAGTATTACACACAATAGTAATCTTCTTGTTTCCTTTTTCTATTTTGACTGTTTTGAAATTAGTGGGATAGATTTCTTTAAAAACTAAATATATATTGACAGGAAAACATTGTTGAAAAAAATATTGTAATACAAAGAAACTTCCTCTCACTCTCTCTCTCTCTCTCTCTAATTTGCCCGTTTGAGAATTGGAAAAAATCACAAAACAATAAAAACTCAGAGAGATGAATTGGGTGATGATCGTCAAAGAAAGAAACAAAATAGAAAAAAATCCAGAAAGAAGCTCATCATCATCATCATCATCATCATTATCGTCATCATCATTCTTCTATTGTTGCAATTCGAAACTCTGTGTTCTTCCATTGTTACAGTTTAAAACTCTGTGTTTTTCCATTGTTGCAGTTCAAAACTCTATTTTCTTCCATTCAAATAGCTTAGGGCCAAGGTTAGCATTGTTTTTGTTTTGCAACTACATATAGGTATGTGTTGGTAAGGATGTATGTTCAAAATTGTTTAATAATTTATTAAAGTTAAATTCGACTTTTTGTTTCGAGATAGATTGATATGGTATTATATATTCGTGTATATGTATGCTTATTAATTAGGTATTTTTGTGAATGTGAACATGCAAATCCACTAAAGTCGTTGTTATTGTGGATTATTAGATTTTAATGTTTTAAATTTGGTAATGTGAACTTCAACATTAGAAATATGTGATGGTGCAATGTAAACTGATGATTGCATTATTGTTGCATAATGTGAATGTTCATATCCACATTCACATATTACTGATTATTGTATGAGTTTTCATGATTTTTACATGATGTGAAAGTTTGCATTGGTGTTGTAATTATTACATCTTTAATCAATGTTAATATTTACCTTTAGAAATAGTCATATAAGCGTAAATAACAATGTAATATTTTGGTCAAAACATATTGTGCATCTTAATAATATAACATAAAGATGTGAATGTTCACATCAACATTCGTGAATGGTTATATGCACACGATAACAAACAATTACCAACAATGTGAATATTCACAGTGTCCCTATAATACCAAAATAACATGACAACATTAAGCATGTATTACTCACAACAAATCACAGTTAATGTTAATATTCACATTAAAAAATAGTCATACACTAGCATAAATACACTAGCATAAACAATGTGAATGTTCACAGTGTATGGTTCTATGATGGAATATTATTTACCAGCATGCATTTGTAATATGAAAGTTCATATTAACATTTAGTGAGAGATTTTCAAAATGTAAAAGATTTATGGTTTTAGAAGTGTGAGATTTTTTCTATGGAATAAATAAGAAATTTTCTCCATGAAGGAAATATTTTCTTTATGGAATAAGGGAAATATTTTCTCTAAATGTAGAGATTCTCCTTAAAATAAGGAGAGATTTTCTCCATGAAATGAAGGATATTTTTTTATTGTGTATTAATTTCAAAATGGAAACATGCACAAAAAGTTGAAAAGGTGATTTGGTCATATTATTTTAAACAGGACTTAATGAAATACTAAAAAGGAAAAATTACTCATAAGTCCCATATTGGAAAATGTTAACCCAACTAGTCCTGAGTGTTTTTTTGTAAACCATTTAGTCCTTTTTTAACATCACAACATTATTATCAAAACAACATCAAACATCATCATCAAAACAACATCAAACATCACAACACCCTCATCAAACAACATCATCAAAAACAACAGATTTCGATCAGAGGATTGAACGTTTTCCGGCAAATCTGTAACAATTGCTCCGATAGTCTCGATCGTCTGATCACGATGGCGTCTGTTTAAGATCATGATCATGTTGTAGTCATGATCAATTGGGAAGAAAAGCTTTGGATCTCAATGATTAGAGCTTAAGATCGTGATGGCGGCTCTTCCGACTCATCGAAGCTTTCGAACATGGCGAGAGTTGAGCAAAATCGAGTCCGACAGCAGAGTTGTTCCTGTCCAAGGAGTTGTAACTCATTGGAAAACCCATGGAAATTATGCCCGAATGCAAATTAACTGAGAGAAAATCTGAAAATCAACAGATTCGATCAACTTAGGCCATGAAACCGAACAAATTTTTGGGATTTCAGGGTTGGGAAGCGAAGAATTTGGAAATCAGAGGATGATTGAAATGAATTTGGCGATAAAAAAAAAAAGGGAAAAGATTGGATTTGAGGGAGAGAGAAAACTAGGGTTTTGAAAGGAAGGTGGCGTTTGGAGAGTTTGACGGATGATTTTTAGTGTTTGTTTGATGATGTTAGTGCTGATATTTTGATGATGTTTGTGGGTGTTTCACGATGATCAGATTATCAAAAAATCATCAAATCAAGAACACCCAATAGGTCCTAACATCATCAAAAATGTTTGATGATTTTTGATGATGGTGGGGTGTTAACCCATTTACTAATGTCTTTACATTTAGTTGAACATCAGATTCTTTGTTCAGCATGTTTGGTCCTAACCCACTTGATAAACAGCAGAACATCAGATGTTCTGTTTTTGATGATCATCGGTGATAATCTGACAATCAAATTTTTTGTTTTGGTGTTCGATGTTTTAGCATCTGTGTTTGTGGGTGTTTGAAACATCATAAAAAAGGTCTATAATCTGATGTTTGTTTGATGATTATAATGTCTGATGTTGATGATAATCGGGATGAACACCCACAAAACATCGGATGAGCACCATTAAACATTAGGGTTATTTTAATCGTTATTTTTGATATTTAATCGTTATTAAAAAAATTGTTTAATCATTATTTTGATGTTGTTTTTGATGATGATGTTGTGATGTTTAGTTTCAATTTTTTTTAAAATAAATTTGATGTTTTTAATGTTGTTGGATGAATGTTTGATGTTTGATGAATATCCTAATGTTTAATAGTTGTGTTTGATGTTTGATGAATAATGTTTGATGTATGATGAATAATCCTAATGTTTAACGGTTTGATGTTTGATGAATAATCCTGACGTTTGATAATGTTTGATGTTGGATGAATAATTCTAACGTTGATAATGTTTTCACCGAAATTATACGAATAATCCTGACGTTGGTAATGTTTGATGTTTGATAAATACTTCTAACGTTACTAATGTTTGATGTTTGATGAATAATGTTTGACATAAAAAGGCCTATAGTAAGCTTTTAGAGAAATAGGACCTATTAGTCCAACAAAAAACATTCGGGACTAAATAGGTTAACATTTCTAAATTTGGGATTTATTGGTGCTTTCCTCTATTAAAAAAGAAGATGGATTAAATGAAATATAACAATTAGGAATAGGACTTTCGAAAAGATCACCCCAAAAATAAGTGTCACTATAAGTAAGAATTTGTAAAATACACTGAATGCTTTTTGCTTCTAACAATCTAATAAATATTCACCATTAGTTAGAACAATACCATTATAATGGGGAGGTGGATCCGCTCTACTGTTTCGAACTGAACGGAATTGTTCCGGTTTGTGAGGTCTACTAGGAGTCTTATTTTAATAATTTAAATCGTTTATTTTATCGGGTATTTTGTGTAAAAATTAAGTTGATCCGATAACTATAACTAGTTCAATTTATTGTATTTTTACAAAAAAAATATGTAGTTTATTTTTTTGTCGGATATTTCTTTTATTTCATTCACAAAAAAAATTAAATCAATCCGATAGTTGTAACTAGTTCAATTTATCGTATTTTTCATTAAAAAAAATTATAGTTTATTTGTTTGTCGTCTATTTTTTTTTTTTTTTTTTGGTGAAAAATACAATTGATTGAACTAGTTATAGTTATCGGATTGACTTAATTTTTTTTACAAATGAAATACATGAAATATCAGACAAAATGAACGATTTGAATTATCAAAATGAAGCCCGTAGTGGACTCCACAGGCCAAAACAGTCTCATCCAATCCAAAACAATGACTGGAGGGGATCCTCATCCTATACCATTTGATAGTTTGGAAGTAGGGGATAACAAAAATGTTTTGGAATTCTAATTTGTGAGCTCTAATAGCTCTAATATGTGTGTGAGACTCACGTAATGTGATATTTTGGCCTTGTATTTTTTTTTTATTTTTTATTTTCTATCTCACTGAGGGATGTATCATTGTTGTATTGTTGTAGGGGATAATTACCCACATTGGTTTTGGTTATGCCTTCACTGCCGTGTAGTACTCCTACTAGGGAGGCCCTCCAAAATTTCCAAACCTCCTTCGCTGAAAAATTATTATGTGTTCTAGGGACACTCATAGAACATTTTGTCCCAACAAATTACCAAATGCCAGTCTTTCTACTGTTTCTCACATTTTGATACAATCATACAAAATGGTTGATTCCACTTCTTTAACCAATCACAACATTTTTAGAACACTATTTGACCATGTCCCAGGATCACCGGATAACTTCTCCCCCAAGCTTTAGCTAGTCCAAAGCATGTGTCCATGCCAATTTGCAACATCTGGCACCTTATGACTAGCCCCCCCTAGTCATTTGGAGTTAGGTATCTCTCTCTCTCTCTCTCTCTCTCTCTCTCTCTCAATGTATGTGTATACATAGTTATATAGTTATGTGGACACTCATGTTTCCATTAAAGTTGCAGTTTGAAACTTTGCCTGAGAGTTTTTGTTTTAAAAAAAAAAGAAAAGGATATCTGTTTTTGAGATAGAGAAAGAAACAAGAGATGGAAGAGAAAGCAGCACCTACTGATACTACATCAAATGAAGCCATGGCAACTGTTGCTGAGAAGGCCCCCATCACTGCCCAAAGGAAGGTCCGGTCGGACCTCGATACTAAGCTTCCCAAGCCCTGTAATTATATTTATCATCTCTCTTTCTCTTTCTCAATCTTCATTTTTTTCACTTTTGGATCTATAATTGCTTGATGATAACAGTATTTAGCAAAAACTTGTGAGGAGTGGAAAATCATTTAGAATAATGTGTTAATGATAATTTTTTATTACAAGAATAATGTCGGATATTTTGATTAAAAATGAAGAGATCACAAGAATCTATATCACCTTATATGAAAATTCCTATTAATCAAACATCAAATCTATTAACAATTTAAATTAATAAGGCAGTGTTTCGTTCATTACCATGAATTAATATGGAGTTTTCAACACAAAAATTTTAACTTTTCTTATGTAGCATTATCCCATATAAAAGAGTTGCGCCCAGTTTTATGATCGAATTCTTGTACGCGTAGATAAATTGATATTATTGCTTAGACGATGGAATTTGTTATTTGCGCAGACCTAGCTCGAGCGATGGCAGCACCAGATGCAGAGAATGTGAATGGAACATGGGGACACAAGCATCGTAACATGTCTGTGCTTCAACAACATGTAGCCTTCTTTGACCAGGATGATGATGGCATTATCTACCCTTGGGACTCTTTTAAAGGTACAAATTAAAATATATATATATATATATAATACATAATCAAATTCAAACATACAGGATCAAACTATACTCTTTCAATTTTTATACTTCGACTCAAATTTCACTTTCTTCCTGCAGTTTCAAATTGAACAGTTTGATCATTCCATTCAAATTTTTGTTATTTTTTCCTACGTATATACCTTAGGAGACTGATGTTTGAATTTCATTATCCAACTCTAGTTTGAATTTGGATCTTGATAAGAATTTGAATTCAGGATTCAAAGCCATTGGTTTCAATGTGGTGGCTTCTTTCATCCTGATGATATTTATTCATGGATCTATGAGTTATGCCACTCTACCTGTAAGTTGTCAATAAATGTGATCAATGTGGTAATTAATTTGCTTTGCCATTGCAACTACTTACTTTGGAGTTTATTTATTTATCTGTATGTACTTTTTTTGTGGCAGACTTGGTTACCTTCACCATTCTTTCCTATTTATATCCAAAACATACATAAGGCCAAGCATGGAAGCGATTCAGCCACCTATGACACAGAGGGGAGGTGAGAAACATGTACACAGACAGACAGACATGTTACACGATATAGATATATCGATATAATAATTTTAAAAAATATGACACGTGGAAAATAAGTGCAAAAAATATATAATTTTATATAATTATCATATCTCATGTTAAGTATATATGAATATTAAAAAAAGAAGACATTTATATGTTGTTCTTGTATCTCCATGGTTTGCTTTGCAGGTACATTCCAGCCAATCTTGAGAACATATTCAGCAAATATGCTCGTACAGTCCCTGATAAGCTTTCCTTCAAGGAAATTTGGCACATGACTGAAGCCAATCGCGACGCATTCGATTTCTTCGGCTGGTCTCTCTCTCTCTCTCTCTCTCTCTCCCTCTTCTTCTCTCCCTCTTTATATATATGTACCTTTGAATATCTAAGGGCCCGGAAGCCCAATCTGCCCAAAACGGAAGGAATTTTCTTAAAAGAATTAAAAAAAAAAAATTGAAAACTAAGAAAACAAAAGGGACAAAACCCCAAACCCAAACCTAATTCTCTCGGCTCTTTTCTCTTTCTTTCTTGCTGTAGCCTGCTGTTACTTTGCCCAGGTTGTGTTTTCCTTTGGGTTGTTTATTTACTTTGTAAGAACTATGTTTAGTTACTCTCTGTTTTAGTAGTTTATAAATTTTCGTTGAATCAAACAAAAATTTTCGTTGATTCAAAAAAAAAAAAAATGTGAAGAGCTCCAACTGATCAAGTGATACTTATTAGTTGATTATGGACTTCGGACCTCGAAAATCTCAAGGCTAGCCTGTGTCTGAGTCCAATATGAGTTATGAGAGGGAGCATAAATTTCAATGATCAATTTTTTTTTTAATTATTTATATTAAATATCTTTTTATAATGGATAAAAACTATGCGGGTAGTCCGTGCGCCTCTGGTTTCGCTTTAATTTTTATAGTTTTGGTTGCAATAATTTTACTTTTGAATTTTTCATATTAGGTTAATTTAGCTTAATTGGTAACATCATTATAAAAATTAAACTGAAATCAAATGGTAAAATAGTTTATTCAATCTCTCTAACAAAATGGTCAATTCCTTTTTGAATGGACTAATTTGCTTTTAATTTTTGTCAAATTTCTTAATAGATGTTATCAATTAAATTAAATTAAATTGACATGGTGTAAATTAAATTATGAAATTGAGATAATTGGAATGATAGAGATAAAATTGATACAAGAGTCAAATTATAAAGATCACATTTATAATTTAGCCTTTTATATTTATATATATAATTCGGATTTTGGATTACTCAAATTATTCAGTGCATCAACCCAAGCTCATTCTGAATTCAATTGAATTACTATCCAAGCTGACACTAAGATAAAAAAATATATATTGTTCAAGTCATAAAAGTATTTGGGTTGGGCTCAGATTTCGTGAATTAGACCCGTCCTAATTGCACCCCTACCTATCCTAATATTTTTGTTTATGTCATTATCACAGTATTAGTTTAATGGGTCTCACTACTAATAGTTATAATGTGTACACCAGGTATGCAAGCAAGATCGAGTGGGGAGCTCTATATATGCTTGCAAAGGATACAGAAGGTTTCCTAACAAAAGAAGCTGTGAGACGTTGCTTTGATGGAAGTTTATTTGAGTATTGTGCTAAGGAGAAAAAGGGTGCTGCCGCCAAGAAGATGGCTTGAATAATCCATCTTCTACTCACTCATTTTTAAGAATATTTGCATCATCATTGAATTGGAACTTTTATATATCATTCATGTTTAAATGTAAGTTTGGGAACATTGATTATTCATGGCTTAGAAGCATATATACAAGCCTGTACTCAATCATAAGGTTTTGGTGAATGGAGGCTCTACTTCTTGTCTACAAAGAACAAGTTTCAAAGTATATAAAACGCTCTTCTTTTGAGAAGGAAAAAAAAAGAACAAAAAAAGCACCATTTCAAAGCATAAATAGCAGAGTTATTCATTTTTCTCGTCAATAATTTTAGAATGATTATTTTTGTATACCGTATTTTGTTTATGGGTAAATTACACCGACATCTCCTGATATTTAGAAAAAATAAGACAAAATTCATAATTTTTACATAATCATACTGACATTTCTCTTTTAAGCATAATTAAAGTGACATAAATTAATACAAATAGTGTGAAAATACAACGATAAATAATGTAAAATATATACATTTTAGCGTTCAAAAATGATAATATTAAAAAAAAATTTATTTATATAATTAATGAATTATTAATGAAAACAAACATAAGTATACTTTAAAGAAGTTTAATATAATTATATCAAATTTATGTGATTAACCTTATTTTTACTACATCTTAGTAAAAGTTATTGTAATTCACCCTTTGTTTATCAAATATTTGTTGTTGCTACAATACATTAGTTTTACAATTTGTACCATTCGTATCTATTTTTAAAATAAAATAATGGTGACACATAAAATATTAAAAAATGATAAATAAATAGAAAGAAAAATTAAAACTCTATTTGGTTTGCCTTTGGAATCATGATTGCAAAGGCATACTTTTCAAAATTTATAACCAAACACAATTCAAAATTACACAAAACTCAATTAAAAAATTAATTTCAAAACTCATAACCAAGCGCACAACACAAAATTCAATTCAAAACTCTTTTGATGATATAGTGTTGAAGATTATTAGTGATGGGATTGTTAAATTATTTTTATAAAAAAATCTACAAAAAATAATTTCTATATTTAAAACAAATATAAATTTTTTTTTTTTTCAAATAACAGGTTGCAATTGCAACCAAAAAAAAAAAGTCACTATTCTGGTCAATCGGTCGGATGACCGGGAGAATGTTCTGGTGGACGACCGGGTAGACCTAATCCGCTGTTTTCAAAATTCAAAAACACCTTTCAAAACTCATAACCAAACAAATTTTCTCTTTTCAAAACTCAACTAATAATTTCACACTCAAATTACAACTCCAAAAAGAGAATCACAATTCCAAAACTAAACCAAACACAATCTAAATATCAGTGGAAATAGAAAATTTATTTACAAATTTTTTTATAATTTATAATTTTAATTATTAATAATTATTACTTTTTTATAAATATATATATATTTATATATTTTTCTGTTTCCACTGATATCTAATTGCCTCATAAATATATCCATCTTAACATTGTCATTATTTTAACAATAATATGATCATTTAGCAATCATAAGTCTACAAAAACGTAATGCACTCACACTTTTACCCGAAGCTGACGTGGAAATCTTACATAAGCAAAGCGGGCCCACCAAACAGCAAACTTGGACGGTACTTTTGGCAAGTTAAAAATAAATTTATGAGTAATAATATCAGAAAATTATGTTAAAAAACGTAAATAATTTATTTTTAAAATTATTATCTAATTTTTCATAATGGTATCAAATGATTATTAATTTAATTTGATTGTTTGATGAATGAATATTGTAGAATTATTTTTATAATTATGAGTTGTCTTGTCTTCACATAAAAAAATTATAAAAAATACATAATTATATATAAAAAACTAAAGTAACTGTAATATTAGGTTATTGATATCACCATTTAATATTAACATAATAATTACACTCTCATGTGTATGTGGCAAGATTTACACTCCACATATAAATTTATTGTTGGTGAGTGATATAAGGTGAATTTTTATTCTTTAAACAAATGATTGAAATAGGCAAAGGCAAAATGAATGATAATAATTTCTAAACAGAATCAGGAAAGGAGCAAAAGGGCAAAATGATTATACAAAAAAACCACTCATTAGAAAGAAAAAAAAATGTGTACAACAACAACAACCTAGAGACTTACCTTACACCACCATATCAATCCCCCTACATACTCCCAAACTCACACTTTTGATCATGATTTAATCCCCCAAAACCTAAGTTCCAAAATATATGTATATTAATTTGAAAATCATGATCTAACCCATAATTCTAAGTTCCAAAAATACAGAAATCAGTCAATCAAAAATATAAAAAAAAATTAAACACAAAATATATATAGATGGATAATTTTTTTTGTAAATGTATTTTTTGTGTTGAATTCTATGATTAGTTTTTGTATTGGTAAAAAGTTCCAAACAACCCATTGTGCTCACTTCCCACATCCTCCTCCATGAATTCACCTGTGTAACAAATGTACGTTTTCAGAAGAATGATTCGCACCAAACATGTTCATGTTCTTGTTCTTGCTCTTGTTCTTGTTTTTAGGAGTCCCACACATGATGTTGCACTCATACCCACAAGTAATCCCAAAGCAAGAAAGCAATCCTTCTGCAATGGATTTCGAATTCTTTTTTTTCTTCTTCTTCAAATTAGAAAGATGACGACGATCATGTTGATCGCCGTCATCATTCTTCTTCTTCCACATCACCACCTTGTGTTTTGACGATGAATTCTCATCATTATCACCCACCACCGTCCAGTTCTCGAATATCGAGCTCCCCACATCCGAATACAACCCTTTCGCCATAAACGCTGCCACCTCTGAAGGTATAGGCCTCATATACGAAGCACTCGACCGCGTCGTGGCCTTAGACCTCGAACGCTTTCCAAAACTCAAACGACGCTCATCCGATCCACCTTTCGAACCCGAATACTCCCCCTTTACCGACGCAGTCATAATGCTGCGCTCGCTTCGTGACCTCCACAACTTTTTCATCTTGGCATCATTTGGTTGCTTTTGCGGCTGCATAGTAATATTCTCTTTATTTTTATCTTCTTTCACGTCTATTTGAATGGTGGTGGCAGGGCTGAGTTGGCTATCGAGAGGCATGCTGCGACGGGTGCAGTCGATGAGGTTGACACCAAGGTTGAGAACGCCGTGGAAGCTGCCAGAGGGGCGGCGGATCTGGAGGGGGACTAATCGGATGGTGGAGTTTTTTTGGGATCGGAGCGAGGGAGGGAGGATGTCGGTGATGAGGGCGGTGACGGTGCCAATGGGGATGTCTCGCAACCACGAGACATTGTAGATTTCAATGGTGATGGCGGAAGCAGCAGAGTTGAGAAAATCGTCGTTGACACGGAACACGAAGCGGTAGTTCCAGGTGGGGTTGGTGTGGCCGTGGTGGTCCACTTTGGTGGTTAATTTTTGGTCAGGGTCAACCCATGCCACGGCGTAGGTTCGTAAGAGTTTGGACACGGGTGCGAGGTGTTGGGCTGAGAGGACGCTGATTTCTAAGAGCTTCAAAGGGTGGTGGTGGTGATGGTGGTGATTAGAAGAAGCCATTGTGGCGGTCGTGGTGGTGGAGGCAATGGGTACTTCTTATCGTCCGCGAAGAGGACGATGAGAGGATACCATGAAAATCAACATTGAGAAATTGGAAGAGATAATTGTGAAGCCTCATTTAGAAAATTCTATTGTTTGTGACACTTTTGTAATTAATTTTGTCTTGGTCTCAATTTAACCACTTCTTTCTATTTATAACTTATCTAATAAATATTTTGGATTTTTGTTTTTGTTTTTGGATTTGGATTTGGAGTTTCTTTTATTGAGATGGCTAGAGGATGAGTTTGAAGTGTTCCATCCTCACCTTGTTCTTGAAGAAAGGTATATCAAGAAACAAAAAGATTCTTAGAAAAAAATGAGTGCGAGTTTTTTTGGAAAAAAATGAGAAAAATATAATGACATATGAGTGACAACAATTGAGAAATTAAGAAAGATTACAGATAAGAGATATAGATGCGAAAATGAGATAAATTTATATATTTTGATATTTTAATTATATTATACTTGATAAATTAAATTAAATTAAATATATACATAAAAATGGAGTAAGGTTTGTGGTGTCATGTTTCTTGTTGAAGCAAGAAAAACTAACAAGTTGGGATGTGAGGAGGGGCAAATTGGCATGTATAGCTTTGTCAACTGAATCATTTTATTGGGTCTCTATAGATCTATCATGGAATCTAATTTGATGATTCGTACCATTCAATTTACAAGAGTTTTTGAGAGAGAAGTGTTACAACTTTACAATTTTAAACTCATAAATTCACTTATAATGACATGGCGGGAGAGTTGACCTCTATATCATTAGGCATGTAATAAATACAAAGTTAACATGTATCTTGTCATATCATTGTGAGTCAAATTACAAATTTTTTTTAGGAATCTCAATATTAATAAACATGCTTTTGGATAATTTCTTCTTAAATTTCATCGTTTCATAATTTTTTTTTTTTAAGAATAGATTGTTTCTTTATCTCAATATATTTCTAGTCATTTAGAGCATATGAAGATTTTCGAGAGACATAAATCTTAAAATATAATTTTATAATTAGAAATGCATTGCAACATGGAGATATAAAAACTGTGCCATGGCTTTGTTTCATCCATTCACTTTGCCCTGGGAAAAATTTCCTTTGAGGTTTGTTGGACATAAAATAAAATTTGGCGTCGTAAATAAAATATCAAAGCATTGAATTTCTAACTATGAAATTTTTAAGAAAATCTTATAGTTCATATAGAAATTGAAAATTACATTTCATCCATCTTTTTCAATATTTAATGATAAGTTATGCCTGACTCTTTACCGTCAAATTTCATGTCCAAGGCTAAAATCTAAGGTTCAGAGTAGAACTGTCAGTGGTTTGGATTTAATTGGAGTATAGTCCAAATCCGATCTGATAATCCAAATTCGTTTATAAAATATCTAGTCTAAGTAATTCGAATTCATTTAATCCAATTATTAAACGGATCAGATATACAAAAATCTGATTCGATAACCCCGATCCAATTTGTTTATTCTTAATTTGAATGAAAAAAAAATACAAATTGACACCCAAAAAAAAAAAAAAATCAAATTATATAAAATTGTAGCTCAAAAAAAAAAAAAAAAAAAAAAGAAAAAAACTAATCGGATCAGATCAATTTACTGAACAGGATATCCAAAATTTTTGGATTCCAGTGATCTATAATCAAATATGAGATAAACGGATTCAGATTGAATTTGGATTTTGACAAATCCGATCCGAATCCGATCCATTTAGAGTCAAACCATGGGGATTTCCAATCGAAGGGCTAACATCATAGTTATCCACAAACCCTTCAAATTAGGGTTCTCCTCCAATAAAAAAGAGCACAACAAACTCATTCATAATGTTTAGTTCAATTTTACCAAACTACACACATAATAAATACATATCAAAACAAAAGAAACAAGATGATTACACCAAAGTATTAGGAAAAGCATCCAAGGAGGAGGTGTTTTTGCCCCTCTCCAACCAAAATGAGAACAGCTCACTAGTTATGATTATAACCTAAGCATAATTAATCACAATTGCCTCAGTCAACCACACTTTGAATTAGTAATATGGCATAGGATTAAGAAATCGCTGTTATGCTGATGAATCGTACTCGACATTAACTAATCTTGATTAGTTGTTCACGCATAGTAGCCATTAAATTAACTACAGAGTGCAACTCTAGAGCTTCACTAGGAACAATGCACTCTAAATCGAATGAAATAAAATAAATTTGTTTATTTTTCATTTTCCTTTTTCTTCATAAGTCCAAGATCCAACAAGCAAAAGAGAGAAATCAAGCCACCGCGGCCATATCATATACAAGAGCTAACATATTATATCATTTAAATACAAAAAATTAAATAAATGATGCTGAATATTTCTTTCCATACCATATCATTAAAATATGGAAAATTTAAATTCTTAAAATTTACAAGACACAACTCCTATAAGCAGGAGTTTTACAACTACGGACACCGAACACAAAAGTGTGAACCTATAGCAAAGATCCAATTCAAGTAAGAACATGGGAGTTTTTTTACAACTTATACCCGTCAAAAAGAATGTATAGTTTGTTCATTTAGTAACTTTTACTTACAACAGCCCTTTACAAAAAAAGGGACCGATCACATTACAACAAACATCAACAAAATTGATTGCCTTGTTCTCGGACAACCGATCACTTCACCTTACCGATTTGCCTTCTCTATTCAACTCTTCCCAGCTTATCTCCTGAGCACATTCCCCACATACAGTACAGCAACCGACTTTCGTGCCCTGACTCCTGAGCGTTAACAAGTGTGATAGATTCGTGCATTTACGTTGCACCAAACGATTTCTCAAACTGCCCTTAGGTGGTTGTGTGGTTTTACTGCTGTCTGGAACGGGAGGGGGTATACTTGGAACTGCTGGCTTTAGCTCGAATGCAGATTCGTCAAGTGGGACTCGCTGCACTTCCTCCCATTCTAGACTTCTCCTGTATACTTCCCACGCCATGTCTTGTTCCTCTTTTGATAGCTTCTCCTCTTCGTTCTCTTGCAGAAGGGTCTCATGCTCGTGGTAATTTGCAATCCATCTGAATGCAAAACAGTTTATTTAGTTACTGCAGTAATATAACATTTTACTCGTCACACATATTGTACAATGATCAAGAGAACGTTCCAGTTTTAAGTATCAGTCACTACAGATCTGTTTGGATGGATGAGTTTCAAGTTGAATTTTATAAAAATATTGGAAAATTAATTATTATAGATGGATAGAAAAACTATAGAAGAAGATAAGTCGAGATAGCAAAATAAAACATGTATTTTGCTAGGATCCTCGTAACTAGAACAAGAATCGATTTCAAATAACTACTTTTATATGGTTATTTCAAATCCATTATGATAAAGCTATTTAATGCAATCTTGGAATCTATAGTTGAAACTATTAAATCTAAATTTAAGCTATGTTCTTAGATTGATTGACGACAAATCCATGTATTTCAAATTTATAAATACAAACAGAACCTAAAGTACGTATTTATGATGAAACAGTTGGTTTGTTCAATTTTCCCTGAAAAAGACAGCTTTTGAGGCATCAGCAAGCTCCATTAGATGAGATAACAAAACTATACAACAGTCAGTCACAGCATAAGAAAATTTAAAGTTCATTATAAATTTGTATACTTCCAAATATGAAGGGCTTCAGAAATTTTCTATATCAGGAGGTTTTTGCATTGAAATTATACTGGCTGTTCAAATGTAATTCATCTAAAAAATGAAAGTAACCAAATAATAGGGGGGAACAGTGCACAACAATTTAGATGAAAGAAGTTTATAGATCAATAATATACCGATTTAGAAACCAATGGCAATGCAATCAAATGCTATGAAAACAATTACAATGTAAGAGAGTTCAGATAGTGGTCTAGCATATTAAAAAGAGGAACATGACCAGAGAGATAGAGTTTATAGCATGTTTAAAACCCCAAAGATCACAGGCCATTTCAAATTACTAGTCATAGTGGTCTCGCATATTGAATAAAGATGCTTTATGCCTAGAATTAACATTACCAGAGAGGAAGAGAGCAAACAGAATAATTCAAAATTCACAAATGTCACAGAAGTAAAACAGAATCTACCTTGGGTAATGTCTGCCCAGTAAACTCTCCATTAACTTGTCAGAAGAAAAACTTCCGTGAGGAAGAGGCATTTTCTGCTTTAGAAAACTTCCAACTTGGCCAGTCAAACTTTGTTTGGTTGCGTGTCCATTCTCTTCTACAAGGTCAGGCAAAGAATCAGGATTTTCATCATCACCAAAATCAAAGAGATGTAACATCTCTTCTTTAGAAATTGTTCTGTGTATTTGCTGTCTGTCGACTACCCTCGCTGCAAGCCCCTCTTTTGTCACCTGTTTGAACCATTCTCTTCACCGTCAAATTTCATTTAAAATACAGAAATCAAAGCCAGAATTTTGTTTTGGCATTACCTGACGCTTGTAAATCTTTTCTTCCATTGTTCCATGAGCCATCAATCGGTAAGCAAACACAGGCTTCATTTGGCCATACCTACAATGGAGGAATGGATTTCATTATAGACAACCATGCTTAAAAGGATGCTTGGTTCTCAATTAGAACAAATGTTCCAGTAAACGCACCTCCAAACCCGATATATAGCCTGAAGATCATATGTTGGATTCCAAGAACCATCGACAATAATTACACGGTTGGCAGCATAAAGATTGATACCCAGAGATCCAGCTCTAGTTGATATAAGAGTGCATTTCACCCTTTTATTTGAGGGCTCATTAAACCTCTCAACCAGTTTTTGCCTTTCAGAACCCTCTGTTCTTCCATCTAGCCTGTTGTTCAGTTAACCCAGCAAAAGAAATAAGATCTATATATCTTTTCGTCCAAACTCAAGGACAAAATCCACAGCCTTAAAGATAACTAATTCCAAGAAAATCACAACTCGGACATATTTGACTATATTAGTCATAAATCAGAATACAAAATGGCTATTGAGTTACAGGATAAGTGGTTCATGGAAATAGTTTCATCTTCATAAATAAATAGATCATCCGTACTTTTTGTCATCACTTCAGTGAGAACTAGTTAAAGTGAAAGTATCTAACATAAGTACCGTGTCCACAAGTAGGGTGAACATGCCGATAATTAATATTTTCTCATCAAACATACATTTCATATTGGCCTAATGTTTGCCCTTGCATAATAAAGCTTTGCAGTGGTAAAACATTATAGACAAGCTTTGCAATGCGTGAGGTTGAGGATAGCTCATCTTAACAACTTAAAAAAATAAAAAAATGGTTATATTAGATTAATATCCCCTTAGATTTTCTCATAAATAAAAAGAGGGGCATGGGCCCCATCAGATTAATACCTCTAATTGTCATTTACACATTGAGGCCTTCACAAATTTGGATTGGGCATGGGCTCCATCAGACAGGAGATCCATTAATGGATATTGTACATTCCTCTGTGGGAATCTAGTAACTTGGAAGAGTAAGAAGCAAATAGTTGTCGCAAGATCTAGTGCAGAAGAATAACATAGGGCCATGACCCTCATGTGAGCTTATGTGGGTGAATCATCTTGAAGAAATAGCAACTTATGCGAAGTTACCTATGATAATGTATTGTGATAACCAAGAAACAATTCACATTATTTCTAATTCCATATTCCATGGGAGGACTAACATATTGAAGTACATTGTCATCTTGCTCAAGAAAGAGAGTAGTGTGATTGCTACTCATTATGTGTCTATTGGAGCTCAACGTGCTGAAATTTTTACCAAAATATCTGAGCACCCTCAATTGGATTTGCTATGTAACACATTGGGATTGTATGATATATACTTCCCAGCTAGAGGGGGAGTCTTAAGAATTATTTGGATATTTTTGCTAGTTTAGTCCATGTATTATCTCTTCTATTGTATTAATAAACTACATGTGTTAGGGTTAATTTATACTGTAATACTGGTTGGCTCTTCAGAACTCTCAATAGTTGTATCCCTAATAGTGTATCACCACAGTTTCGATTTGGACGCTTATCCGGGGCTTGATGCATCCAAAGACAGCATCATACACCAAAACCTATCTATCATGTCCTTATATTTGCTGAAACAAATAGAGCCCTAATTTCCCTCGTAATAACAGGTTACGTTGAAATTAAAGACTTGAAATTGCAACAACAGAATACTTTCAAGTAGGGCCACGTTGATATTTTGTCGGTACTACAGTTGAAACACCAATGCTGAACTTCTAAAAAACTGAGATTACACAATGATGTCATTTAAAACTCAAATGTAGAACAAATCATTTAGAATAAGCAGCAACACATATATGAAAGAAATATGAAGAAAGGCACGGGGAAGTTCAATTAGGAATAACGAGAACATACCATCCTTTTGCTATGTGATAGCAGGGACAATATAAAAGCTAGTGGACCAAGACAACCAGCAAACTCCAAAATAAAAAAACCAAGACGAGGACTTCCAATTTTAACTCTTATTCAAAATGACCAAGTAAATGTATTATGATTTTTATTCAACATGCACCATTTCTCAAAGGTTCGAGTAGAATAGCGCACCTATACCAGTCTTTTCCTCGTTTCCAACATTTCCCTTTTTTCCCATGTCGAGTTAATTTTGAAAGATAAAGTTCTATCAAATCTAAAGTTGACAAACTCTGGCTAAAAACCAATGCTTTATCACCCACAGCAGAGCTCATAGTAAGTATATCAAGCAGCAAAACCATTTTGCCACTGTTGTCAACATCTTTGTAGTTATTTTCCCGAAGAAGATCATTCCACCAATCCTGGAAAGAGGGAAATGATGAGTATCAATGTATCATCAATATACACTTGATAAACATGAAAAGGTTAATGCAACAAACTAAAGCATCTGATAGATGTTGAACTTATTGAAGCACAGACCAAGCTAACAGAGTTTCACCAAATATATCTGAAACATTGAAAAGAAAAAGTCCACTTGTGGGGTGGGAAAATAAAAGTGCATGAGCAAATTTTTCCAAACCTGATAAAAAAAGGAACTATCATTTTTTCTCTGCAGAAACCCATTCTTGTTCTTTGGATTCTCTGCAAAAAGCATGGGGGTGAATTCATTACACAATGCATTAGTAGATATGAAAGGAACAACAAAATATTCTACAACGAATTAAAATGATGAACAATCTCATGCAAGGAGAAAAGCTCAATCAAGAACAAGAAAAAAAGAGATTAAGTTACAAAATTAGGAAACCAAAAAAGTTCTCCACATTCGACCACATCAAAGTTTAAGCCAAGCTAATGCACCTACAAATACGTTTGGATATTTCAAAAGCACCATATTGTGTGTACAAGTATGAATGTGTGCATGTCTTTTGTCAATCCTAACCAAAACAAGCCAACTATCAGCCATTGCATAGATACTGTGATGCAGAACAATTTGGGACAGCAGCAAATCTAGGCTTTTGGGTCTGATTTTAATTGGATTTTATTGCTGCAATTGCAATAAGAATATAGGGGACAAGTAGGATTTGTTTAGGGTACTAAATAGGTAAGAGTTTAAGCATGAAAAGATGGGAGTTTAGCACTGTTTAGGGGCTGTTACGAGGCTGTGAACAGTAACTCGTGACTAGTAAACTAAAACAGAAAAGAAGAAGAAAGAAGAGAAGAAGATAGGTCTAGGTCGGCATCACACCTAAGGTTTGATTGCATCACACAATCTATAAAGAAACTCCAAAACTCTCAATTTTTATAAAATATCAATTCTCCCAATTATAAGCATTACAAGGCTTTATATAAGACTAGGAGACTTCCTAAATTAACTATAACCAAAAAAAGAACTACTAAAATATCTTTAATTTCTAAAACTAATTTAAGACCAAATAAGAAACAAAAACAAAGACTAATTAAATAATTTGACCCACAAGACGATCCGTGGGCGACCCATACAGCCCATGTTAGTAAATATAAAATTACCAAAATACCCTTGACCTAAAAATCCTACAAAATATAAAAATAATCATAAAATAATACTCTAATAATACTAGAAACATAATTATATAAAATTCCTATCAATTTCTCTATCAAATCATGCCAATGTCCAAATATCATTGCTTCTTTGAATTTAACCTTCCTTGAGCTTCTTATACTCTGCATCATAATGACTAATATTTACTTACATCAGACAATGAAAGAATATATATCATTAACATTTCCCAATTTGCATAAAGTTTTTTTTCCTGTCATGCATGTGTCCCATGTACAAGTTTGTGCTACTTTTTTTGATAACTTGGTATCCGGCCCACAGCCCAATGTGCCGACTAATCTGGGGACCAATCACACTGTCCACTAGCGGGAGCCACATTTAAAGCCAAGGCAAAGCTCTGCATGGACTAGCCCCAAGAAGTTGTTTGCACCTTGGAGATTTCGAACCCGAGACCTTAGAAGGGGCACACCCCCAAGTCCCAAGCCTTGACCACCAAGCCAACCCCTTGAGCTTTGGTTTGTGCTACTTAGGCTACCATAATACACCTATATTGCAAGGCCATACTTGTTAGTCCAATCAAATTACCAAAATTGCTTCCAAATAATTAAGCTTGTGTAAATGATATATTTGTTACTCTCCTCCCATATTTCTAATATAGGGTGTTCTTGCATGTTAAATCAATGTCAAATATGATTTTTAAGGCTTGAGCTTGTCTAGTTTCAAGGATTTGCATACATCAGCGTAGAGCCAGCCAAAAAATAATAATCAGAATGCGGGTGCCCCACAATCATTGCTATATCTTGCATGAAGTGCCAGAATGGAAAGAACACAACAAAAAAAATGAACTTTTATGTGTTATACATTGTAACAAATATACAAAAATGTTTTACAAATGCCTACCAAATCATACTCAAACTCTAACAATCAAAACTTAACTTTATCTTACAAACTAACTTTTTATAAATGGTCCATGTATATGCCAGTTTAACAATTATGTGACAAAATATGTTAAAACTAGAAACAAAAAGAAAACAAAAAAAACAAAACTCTGAGTTCCAATGTGCATATTGTTAGATCACCATTCTCCCTCATGTACAGTCATGTCCTGCATGTGGAGATGTAAACATCCATACATAGAGAGAAACATAATGCAAATGAGAACAAACACAAATAGATACTTTAACCTAAGGCCTTCCCCAACTTGAGCTCCGATACCATGTTAGATCACCACTAGTTCTAAAAGTTTAAGCAATTGGGAGGGAGGCCCCACGATGCATATCATGCTCTCCAAAACACACTACATATTTGGCAAATGCCAGTAGAATTTTCCCACATGTTCAGAAATTTTAGAAGAAAATGAATTAAATCTTGCAGACACAACCAAGGCATTTATATGCATCCATGTCTATTAAAGCCATCTTCATATCTAATGTAGTCAAAATATCACAATAAAATTGTCTGAACCAACTAGCAGAGTAGTCATACATAAGCAAACTTGTTTTGGTTCAACATTTATGCCATACAATCTAAAAAACGACATACAGGAACTATAATAAAAATAAGGAAACTTACTATAAAATAGTTGTTCATTGCTATGTAAGCAATAATACAACACAACGAACTTGTGGTCTAGTAGTTAATAGCATTTACATAAGCTTTTGAGAGATTCCCCAATTGATTTGGATTGAACATGTAAGAGAACCAGAAGAGGAGGAGAAAATAGAAAAGGAAAGAAAACAGTAAACTGCAAGGGTTGAACCATTTCTAACATGATTCCACAGAGTGAAACCCATAAGTATAATATCTAGCAGACTAAAGTATTCATAAATAGTTTTTGTAAGTAAAGCATTTCAAAATGTAAGTAAAAACTACACAAACAGCGGGTACCTCCTGTAATCATGTTACAATCTATGTTCTCATCACTAGAGCTATCATCTGCAAGAAAATTCTCAACCACATCTCCACGTTTCACATAATCTTTCTCATCTTTCATCAGTTGCAAAATCCCCGGATGGTTCCATATCTGCAATGAAAAATTCACATTTTCAAAAAAAACTACATGTAGCAAAAATAGCAAAAACAATTTAAGAAACAGTACAAATAAAAAAGTGCCAATTCCAACGCCAATTATGAAAACATAATATATGTGCATGGATATATGCATGTAGTTACATTTTCCATAAATATAAAATATCATCAATTATTAATCATATCCCCCCCAAAAATGACAACCATGATTGATTCATCAAGTGTACCTTTTACTAGTTATCCTTGTTTAGAACTCCAATGAGTATGGCACGTAAGACTGAAAAAATAACAAGGGATTTTTTGCAAGAAGGCAAGTAGGACTGAAAAAATAACGAAGGAAAAAAATATCATTCTATCAGTTGGGATGTGGTTTCTCTTACAAAGAATAAAGGAGATTTTGCTTTGGGAAATATTGTAGTTAAGAATATTTCCTTCATTGGAAAACGGTTATGGAGATTAATTTTGAGAGCAACTGATTTGGCATTTTTTCTCTAAGAAATTAGTAGTAAGTACGGGATTAAGGCCAAAGGTTGAGACTCTCATGTGGTTAATTGGAAGAACTATCAATCTCATAAAAATTCAACTCTCAAGGCTTTCTTGAATTTTCTTGATTTACTCATTTAATTGTGGGAAACGGGGGAGAATATCTAATTTTGGGAGAATGTATTGAAGGGGTGAAGTTTCATTTGAACTTTTGTTCCGTTGTTTGTATTGTCTATCTTGCTCTCATAATGTCTTTATCACTTCTATGACATCTTCTAATATGAACCGCATCTTATTGAATTTCAATTTTTTTCAGACATCTTAATGATGATGAGGCTATTGAATTGGCTTCTATATTGTCTTCTTTGAGATCTGAAGCTATTGATAGGAGAATGTGGACTATTCATTCATTTGGATTGTTCTCTTGTAAATCCTTCTTTGACAAGAATTGAGTGGCAAAGTGATTGTGCAATGGGTGGTGGTGTGAGGGGAAGGAGAGAAAGGAGAAGTGAGGCTTGAGGATGGTGTGTGGTGCGTGGTATGCTACGAAGAAGAGAGAAGGCCATGAGGTGGTGGATGCCAATGAAGGACAAGGGCTACCAGGTATTAGCCGTAAGCAGGAGAAAAAAAGAGGGTTGGTTGGTGAGCTGTTGTGGATTCAACTAAGAGTGAGTAGAGGTGTTGTAGGGGTTGTGTTGATGCTATGGGTGCTATCGGTGCCGTTGTGGTGGCAATGGTGTACTAGTTTATTAAAGTTTTCTGGTGGGCTTGTTGTCAAAGTAGAAGATGGTTATGGCTGGGTGGTGTGGTGGATGACCAGCAGTGGGCGTAACAGAGGATGGATGCTGTATAATATAGGTACTGAGTGGCTATGTGTCTAAGAGGGAATAGTGGGTGTCAAGTTGGTTTTTGTATGCAATCATTGTTGAAAGGTTTTGAGTTGAGAAAGGAGAAGAAAAAGAAATGAATCTCTTTTTTTTTTCTTTTTTCTTTTTTGTAAATTTGAAGATGTACAAGGGGTGATTTACAATTAAAAAATGGCTTACTCTTCACATAGGTGTGTGGCACTCAAATCCCGTCAATTGGATGAAAAGCCTAATGGTGTGTTTTAGACAACAAATCACAAGGGAGTTATGTGTTGATCTGCACATGAACCAAATCAGAAGGGGGTTATGTGAAATTTGCCCTATCTAAAATGGCACGACGAAATGCACTGGCATTGGCATGCACCACACCATTCACAAAATTGGTATGCCCACTAGTATAGGATTAACAACTTTGTGCTAGAACAATCAACACATATCTTCCTTTTTTATCAACAGTCAACTCCTTTAACTTCCTAACCATTTCTTCAATTTGTTATTAGCTCAGACATATACCCTTATAGTAGAAAGGGAAAGCTTCTCTTCTACACCATTGATCTTGTCCACCTTTTTGTGAGTTAAATTTTTTTTAATAAAATCTCAAATAGGCGTGAATCACAATTCAAAGGAGACCCACTCAATTGTTTTTGATTCCTCTAAGTTATCCAACTCAACATCGCATGAAGGAATCATAGCTATGAAGCACATGTATGGGTATTGGTAAGGTATGAGTACATTAATATGGTAAAATCTAAAAAAAATATGGTAAAGGTACAACTTGTTGCATCCATAAAAAAATATCTATTTTCAATTTAGAGTAATGCAAATATTAGTTAATGGTTCAATAATATCAAAACATGAATATGGTGGGGATAAGACCAAAAAACTTTATTTTTATTTAATACGCACATAAATATTACATCTATAAACAACCAAAATTAACAAAAACTAACACTAATTTAACAATTAAAAAAGAAAACTAAAGTTAAATAATCTTGAGACTAGAGCCTTGTTGCGTTAGGTTCCAAGGATAATTAAAAGCCAATCTCTCAACTTTACGACGGTGGCTAGATCTATGCTGAATTGTTGATGTTTGATATGTGTTCTATAAATTTTCATTAAACATAATTTCTTTCCAAACCATAGGGGTGAAAGAATAATCACTGAAACCGAACCGACCGACCGCACCGAACTGCCAATTTATGGTTTGTTCATTTTTTGTAATTCATTCGGTCGGTCGGTCGGTACAAATTTTCAAAATTTTCAGTTTTCAGGTTTCAGGTTGGTTTATGTGAATTTTACACTGCACCGCACCGCACCGAATCAGACTCTCATCTTAGCCATCCACATGTTTTAATCCTAGCAGTACACTCAATAATATATATACAACATAAGCACAACACTTTTGGCCTTCTAAGTTCCCAGGGTGAAAACAAAAAGTTGAAACACTTTTTGGCTTCTCTT
>JAPPVO010000032.1:75806930-75906930 GCA_030407325.1 Camellia japonica | reverse complement strand
AGTGCAATCCTTCTTTGACATTTTACTTGTTTCAAGGCTTGGGTTGTATCAGCCTTGGTATTCTTGATCATATGGGCCTCATCACAAACTAGTATATCAGGTCCATCCTGAAGGAAAAGCAAATGTCAATGGAGGAAAGCTATAGTTATAGATAAATGCACGAAATCAAGGTTTGACTGCAGTGATGAACACAAGAATAGAAACTGTTATGTTGTGCGCTTATGCCTTGTTTAGTTGTTAGTAGCCTGGGGGTATTTATGTACTTTCGATTGCTCTAATATTAATATGTGTTCATGGGAGCAAACCCTAATTTTTGGTCCTCTTGCATTAGTCGTTTATGGTATCTCTATCTTCTCCCATCTCTCAAAAACAAAAACAAAAACACAAAAAAAAAAAACATAGCATCAGAACATTATCTATAAGTTGAAGAATCAAGATCACTGTTATTCTCTTTATTGTGTTAATGTCATTAAAATAAAATAACTACCAATGTATTTGACTAGAGGGTGTGAGTATTCTTTTTATTCTCTCTCTTTTTTTTTCTTTTTCTTTTTTTTTTTTTTTTTTTTTTTTGAGATGGTTAATGATCTTTCAAGTTTTCAATGATCTTCAGTTAAAAGGGTTTTTTTTTTTCCTTCCAGAAATTGTCGATCAAGGGCATGGTTTGATTCAGATGGATGATCGCAACTTAATCTATGGGGGCAACCAACACTCTAGGAGTGTGCTACCCAACATTTGTTTTTGTCTAGTTTGCATGGTTTTTTGGCAAAAAAAGTGTGGCTGGTCCTCACGTACTGCAACAATGTTCTTCTGAAGGTCTTTTTTACCGTTGATGTGTTTTTGGGCTGATTTTACACAACCGAACATTCTTGGTTGAGTAATTACTACCAAAGTTTAGATTCATTGAGTGTTTTTGCATTCATAGGCCGTTAAATCAATTTTTTGTTGGCTACTTTGTGCTATTCATCTTGTGGACATGCTGAAGGTAGTAATGCGGCGAAGAGAGTGGGTTGAATCACATTAGGACTCTTGTTTATAGCCCAACTCTTCACATTAGTCCGACTAAATTGGATGGCACCAACTATTTGATTTGGTCACACTCTTGCAGTTTGGCCATCATTACAAGTAGGTTAACTGGGTATATTACAAGGGAACTCAATGAGCTGCTTGAAGATGGACCAGCTTGTAGTCAGTGGTGCTCAGGGAATGCTTTGGTAAGGACTTGGTTGATCAATTCCATTCGACCAACTCTCAATCGTACTTTCTATTATTGGACACAACATATAAGATATATGGTCAGTAGGCACTCAGACTTGCTCTCGGAAGGGCATTGAAGAACCGAATTATGAATTGAGAAAGCAGAATTGTGGTTTGGATCAAAAGAAAGTCTCTCAGTAAGTATTATGCTGAGTTGAACAGCTTGTGGCATGAGCTTGACTATTACCAAAGTTTTCAAGTGTTTGTTCTAAAGATGCAACAATGTTTCAGCAGATGGTGGAGAACGAATGAGTTTATGATTTTCTCGATGGCCTTAACTTGGATTTGGAGTCATTCACCTAAAATTAATTGGCACATTAATCAAAATGAACTATGGTGAAGTAAATGAATTTCCAACGTTGTAGCAATGAAAACAATTTTGACAGACAATGACAATCACCTGAAGGGCATAACAAATTTCTCTTGCTATCTGTCGATCCTTCACATGTTTTCCAAGGGACAGATTTCGAAAAGCAGAATAACCAATCAAGAAGACACCACCCTTAGCCCTCCACTTGGCAAGCAAATCAGTTCTCCTATCCCTAGCAAAATGAGATCAACAACCTCAAGTTGAAAGATCAACTTCAAAGTAAAATAAGTAAAGTTTAGTATTTAAATTACTACTTGAACTATTGAAGAACAAGTAGAAGATGAAAATAAAGTACAAGAGATTTAAATGACACCTCATCTCAATGTCATTGCCACTTACAGTGGTACTGGCACAACTACAAAATACCTTTCCGATAATGAAAATGTACCATCTAAGTTTTAACCCCTAATAATCCCCCTCCACTTGAGATATATATTACACATGCAGCTAGCTAAGGATGATAATCCAAATTCACACAAAACAGGAAAGTAGTCAACAGATACAATTTAATCACAAATATTTGACAAGGTGCCCGAACTAAACAAACATTCGATATGCTTATCCACCTAAATATTCGCCATCCACTCATGTATCCAACATATCTACATTGGCAGAATGTAGATTGGATCCTATGATCTACCTAAATATGAACCAACACATCTACATTGTGTAAACTGTAGACGACAGCTTAATGGTCGAATGAACAACCATAGGATCCTACCAAGTGATGGTTATTCAATTCATCAGAAGTCAAAACCTTTTGTATGATAACCAAACTATGAATGAATAACTAAAACGATATAAAATCAAACCTTGAAACATCTTCCAGCATGAAGACACGAAGAGGCTTCAACTCTGTTGGTCTCCACTTCATGAACTCTTGCCTCCAGTTGTGCAGGACACTCACTGGCGTCACAATTAGCGCAGTTCTTAATCCTAGGTCCACACTTCTCATGGCAGCATACAAGAAAGCTATGACCTGTAAATACAATTTGACAGCTCAGGCAAAATCATTCATCAGCTGACGAAAGCTAGCCAAAAATGCCAGAAATCATTCCCAAATCTCAAACTAAACCAACAAATTAAATTTTTTACCAGATAGTGTCTGATATTACATAATCCCAGGATTTAAAGAATTAGGAAACAAAAGGAAACTATAAAAAGAGTAAGCTTTGACATTTTATGAAGGAAAGGTTGCAGGAGAGAAATGAAGAATTACTAATTACTAGTCAGAAACCTCCAAGAGAAAAGCAGCTACATAATTTAACAGTTCAATTGATACTGCATTCAGATTGTAGGGAGCAATCTGAATAATAGGGTAGTCAAGTTACATTTCAAGTATCCGAAGCTCACAACGATTACCACTCCTCACATTATACATGTCTATATATACACATATACATGTCTTGCCTCTCTACCTTTAAATAAATAAATAAATAAGCATTGGCATTAAAGACGGATAAGGCCTGATAAGCACAAACATGGACACTTGACACAACACACTGACATGACAATTTTAAAAAAATACAAGATACGGCACGTGGGAGACACACAAAATATATGATTTTATGTATTTATTATATGTCAAATATATAAATATTTCATTCAAAATTAACAAAAATATATAACATACCATGAATTTCTAAAATTTTAAATATAATTTTTTTTTTTTTTTTGATAAATTAAAATTTTAAATATAATGGATTAACAGGTACAATATACATTGCTTGTGTCTTCACCTAAGATCCTAAGTTATTTTGTTCAAACTTGTAACGTGTTTCATCTATTTCTTAACGTTGTGTTTGGTTGAAAGATTTGGAAAGGGATTTGGAAAGGGAAAAGGAAAGGAAAAAGATGTGTGAAACTAGGTGAAATGTAGGCATAGTTTATTCACATTTCAACTACCTTTTCCCTTTCCCTTTCCCTTTCTCTTTCTAAATCCCTTCCCAAATCTTCCAACCAAACACAGCGTAAGTGCTGCACACATGCCCAAGTGTCCAGGATGTGTCCGAGCTTAACAAAATTTAAAAAGAATAATAGGAAATGTTTAATTGTATGCCCAACACATGCCGGAAGTGTCCAACAAGTGTTGAAAAGTGTCCGAAGAGTCTTGGTATCCAACACATGTCGAACACGAATACAAACACGCCACCTTCTTAAAAGTGTTGGTGCTTAGGATAAGATAGATAACATATTTATTACAGTAGAACATAACAAAATTCCCATTATACAAACTTTATTTTTCTTATAAGAATATTGATTTTTTACTGACAAAATCCATAAAAGTTAAATGGCACTGAAACAGTGAGTCGTGATGGCAAAGAAAGATACCTGAAAAGTTTTACCAAGGCCCATGGTATGAGCCAGAATACAACCAAGACCTTTATCCCCAGCCTTCACTTTTGTAATTGACTGGATGATATTCTCCCACATAAATCGTATCCCGGAAATCTGCAGTAACAAGCAGGATAAGCATCCCACTAAAATTCAACGGATAAAAACAGATGACAGGAAAAAATAAAAAAATAATACTCCAAGAATATGAAAGGAAATTAACAAAATAACTCGTCATCACAGCCAGACTCTGCAAGGATATATATACACACACACACACACAGAAACTGAACTGAAGTTGCTGGCAAAACAGCATTTTAAAAATACAACTAGTTGCTCCAAAATCTTCTCTTTGTTTTTTTTCCCCTTCTTTTTAGCACACAATGAAGGAACATACACAAAGAGACATGAAACAAGGATCTTCTAGAACCAAAAGTATAATACCATAATTACCATTATAAACAACAGTCAACCCAAAAGCTTAAAATCTTTCATAATGGGCCCAACAACGTATATCAACCTCTGACAAAAGAGTTTTGTTTTCTAAACAAATTCAAACCTAAATTTCAGAAGGGGATACAAGATCCCACATTAGCAGAACTTAAAGTCAGGCAGCTTGAACATAAACAATGTACCCTAACATCCAAAATCAAACGAGATGATATCGCCTGGGATAGGGAAGGGAGCAAAGGAGAAGACCTAGTCACTCTCTTTGCCCTCAATGGTGTGTGATGTGCAAGAGGGACTTGGAGGTAGCGGATCATCTATTTCTTCACTGCCCGGTGGCTTGTGTATTATGGCAGCGGCTGTTCGGCTTATGTGATGAGCAGTGAGTTGCTCCGCGAGACTGCATTCAAATGCTTCTTATTCAATTTATAGGGTTTGGGAGAACCAAGAGAGCCAAAACAATGTGGACAAGCATTGTTTTTGCTATTTTTTGGGCCATATGGTTGAAGAGAAATGCTAGAATCTTTGATGGCAAGGAAGCAAGTGCAGAGGCTTTGTGGGATAGGGTGGAATATTTGGCGTCATTTTGGGCATTTGTATCCCCTCCTTTTAAAGGAGTCCCTTTGTTCTTGATCTCTAGGGATTGGACTGCTGTTTGCCTTCCCTACGGCTATGAGTTTTGTGTTTTTGTTTTGTTCTTTCTCTTTCTCTCTCTTTGTACAAGGACTCCTTGTCCTCTTTCACTTTTATTTTTTAATAAAATTTTGTTGTTGCTCAAAAAAAAAATAAAAATAAATTCAGACTAGCCTAGCTAAATAGAA
Source organism: Camellia japonica (assembly GCA_030407325.1). Lineage (NCBI taxonomy): Eukaryota > Viridiplantae > Streptophyta > Magnoliopsida > Ericales > Theaceae > Camellia > Camellia japonica. The sequence goes on along the minus strand of JAPPVO010000032.1, from coordinate 75,901,701 downwards.
CCCTATTTAAGATGCATAACTAGCCAGATACAGTGGAACTGAAGCCAAAATCACAGAAAAGGAAAAGTAAAACTTTGACTTGGTTGACAAACATCAAGTTCGAATTTTAAACATGAAGACCAAGCAACTTACAATCAAGGAATACACAAAATTTTGCTAAATACAAACAGTGATGCTTAAGGTGTCAGACATAAGCCTTAAAACTCATTCAATTCTCACAGACTACGTAAAGGATACAACTACCAAAAGATTCAAGGAACGAAGCATTCATTATCCAACACTAGCAGCCAACACAACCATGACTATAGTTGCAATCTCTAAGCAGGATTTTCTGTCATTTACCCATTTTTTCGCCAGTGAGTGAGAAAAAGCAGATGCTTTGAACTAGTGTTGAGCAATTGATGTGCCCTGTAAGCTATGTCCAAAATTTGTGAGCAGCAATTGAACCGAATGTTCCAAGTCCATCCAGCAGGAATAAAACCAAAGAATTTGTCTCTTTTATAGGTTTGGATGCTTTAACAAATTTCGGGGATAAACAAAACAGGGTTCAAGAAAAGATGGAGCAATGTAATTTGTAACGAGGTCTCTGTAATTTCATAAAATCGTCCTCTAATGAAATCGTCCTCTACCTTTTACCAAAAGCACCACTGAGAAACATAAGTAGCAGGTTGCCGGGAAAGGAGAAAAGCAATTTCAATATATTTTTGACCCAAAAAAAAAAAAAAATAGACCCTATCACAAGAATAATATATATATATAATCATTGTGTAAACTCTATAAGACGAATTGCCCATCTTTTCTTTCATCTCAGGATAAATACAAATGAGAGGAGCAAACCCAAAGTCAGGTAAAATAAAAATGTTAAAACATTCATTTTATCATTAGCAATAACTTTTTTCAGTAGCCTGCCCCATTTCCTTTATGGAAACATTGTCAATGATTGAGCCATACAAGGCTTGGATAAGTATGTACAATACACTAGAACACCCTTCTTGATGATCCTTTACTCTGAAAACATCTAGGGTTTGATGAACAATGTGATATCTCACACCAGAAAATCTTTAACCCTTCCCCCTCTCACTATGAATGCACTATGTTCTTATCGTAACAAATGGTAAACAGAGATTCAACTGGAAAAGGGAGGGACAATGTAGAAACAGAGAAATATGTGCATCAACAAACAGAATATGAGGGACAAAGCAAAATTACAAAGCGCTCCCCCCGCAGGAAAAGAGGTCAACACAGAGAAGATAAGCCATGTTTGGTATCATTTTTATAGTTCTCATTTTTCGTGTTTTTCAAAAACAAAAATATTGAAATGTTCAGAAACACCAACCATTTTTGAGCAAACACAGTTTTTGAAAATTCAAAAACCAATTTAAAATGTTTCCTAAAAGGGATATTCTCTAAAAAATTCCCCAAACAGTTTTCAAAAACAAAGTCAAACAAATTTTCTGAATCACATTCCGGTTTTTTCTGTTTTCGACAACAAAGAAGAGAAAAAGAAACAATACCAACTGCGTTAAGTGTAAGGAACTGACTTCAGCAAGAAGAAGCACATGCATCAAAGTCAGTAAACACTTCATCCATGAGAAGCTAAAAAACAGATCTGCACATCTTTTCTAAACCTCATAAATAAAGTTGCACTCTTTTGCTGAAGGATTAGTGGAGTCCAACATTAAATTATGCATTTGCCAAGTTAAACATGTACAACTCAACTGAACAAAGCCTAGTCACGCAAATTAGGGTCGGCTAAAAGAGTATTCACCTTGCTTGTTTCCACTTTTCAAAAAACACTTTTCAGAAAATTCAACTTTCTTATTTTCCGTGTTTTTTTTGTTTTTACTGAATTTTTTTAATATTTTAAGCAATTTTTTTACTTTTTAGACACACCTAACATAAATACACCTAAAAAGTAAAAAAATTGTAAAAAAAACTTTTAAAAATTCACTAAATACCAAAAATACAAAAAAAAATACAAGAATTCAGTACATTTTTTGTATTTTTATGTATTTATTAATTTTTTAAAATATGTTTTCACAAATTTTTTACTTTTTAGATACATCTAAGTAAGGTGCATCTAAAAAAGTAAAAAAAAAATGTTTAAAATTTAAAAAATATTCACTAAAAACAAAAAAACATGAAAACCAAAAAAGTCAGTTTTCAAGGGTGCCACATTGAACATGCACAACAACAATGACTGCAGAAGTTGAGGGAGACCATAGCTTTTAGTTCAATTGAAAAATACAAGAATTAAGGTGGTCAGACATGATCAAATATATTTATCTCCCTACATCTTGTTTAAATCAAATATACTGGTTATGAGAGGGCATATGTTTCCTTCTCATTTTTACTCTTCTATCATTGTATAGATACAATTCAGCCTTGTCATCAAGTAGCAAAGCAACATTTAAATCAACAGTCCCTGACTCAAAAAAATATATATTGCAATATGGTGAACCAAAAATGAGCAAACCCAAAATAAAGCATCCAACAGTCATTTTTTTAACTAGCACACACCAGTCTAGAATTTATCAGAAAATAGAAACACAAGGAACAGACAAAACATCCGAGGTTAGAGGCAAATGATTACTCAGGAAGCACTTATTGTTCCTGCGATATAGGAGAAATCAGTGTATTATGTCAAACAGGAAAGTCAAAAAAACAATTGCTAGGTGAAACATCCCTCTAATGACTTATGACATATTCTAGACACTATTTTCTCCCAAAAGAATACCATCCAACAAGCCATTAAATATTCCACATATACCAGCACTACTCTTTCACCTCTGTTACTGCAACCACAAAAAAATAAAATACAAGTAGCCGATGGATAAATTATATGTACCAGCATATGGTTCTTAATTATCTCAAACTGCTGTCTTTTGGAGTACTTAATATTCTTTTAAACGTTAACCCATGATCTTCAAAACCAAGAAGACAGTGCCAGTCTCAAAAGATCTTTGAAGAACAAAAACTTCCAAAATTGGCCCAAAGAACCATCATCTCGAACCCAGTACATGGATAAAACTAGAGCTGGAAAGACAAATCCAGTTCATGGGAACCTGACAGCATTCGAGAGACACTAATTGAGCTTGACCACATGTTCAGGGCCTGAATATTCAGCGTGGATTAGGAGGCTTTGCGCAAGCCCTTCATGCATAACATTTAAGGATAGGCAAGGCAATAAGTGAGTTGGACAAGTAGTAACATCCAATGAATCAACAAGAGAAAAGAAGAACTTGTAAATACTTCTCTCATTTTATAATAAACAAAGATAGTTAGGAGAGAAAAAGTACACAAAATAGAGGGATATTTTTCAAGAATTGCCTAATTATCAAGTATAAGGTATACACTACCCATTAATCATGAAGAGTCTTTCAATTTAACAGGTTCCCAAATAACAGATAAGAAAACGAAATTAAGAAACAATTATGCAAAATAAAAGAGCCAATACATATGCAAGTATAAAAGAAGAACCTGATGGGATTTTAGTTTGCCCGAGATACTTGGAGGAATCCTCACAGCCTCTTCACCTTTGTCCCTCACAACATTCACTATATAACCCGTAAGAGCATCACCCAGCACTTCAGCACTACAACCTTCAGGTAAATTGCCACTGAAGTTCACAGAACTCGTAAACACAGCCTTGCTAGAAAACTGTGCTTCCAGAGACTTGAGGTGCTCTTGGCGTTCCTATAAAATAGGGAAACTTATAGATAATCTGGTACCAAGAAAAATTGTTTAAAAAAGATGATGCAATTTGATAGAAAATACCTTTTCAATTGCAATTTTCCTTTTAGTCTCTTCCCCTAATTCAGCATCGTCAATGATTCTCCGGATATTCTTTTTCCGTTTTCTTTTGGAGCTGATACAAAAGGAATCAATCTTTAGAGATTCTTTTGAGATAGGAGCTAACTAGTTGGAACAAATAGAAGGCCAATTGTAAAAGATTGGACTTTGCACCCAAGTCCCTTAAACTGAAAAATAAAGTTCTTGAAGTGCTTAAAGGAGAATACAAGTATGAAACAAATAGATTGAATCAAAATAGTTGTGATTCTAAAAAATGTGACAGTGAGGCCTTACAAATTCACCTCTTAAGGCAAGCTCTAATGAAACAGAGAAAATGTGACCAGTTGAAAACTCAGGACGTTAAAGAAACATAAACTGGCATCAAATAATGTTCAACAAGGACTCTCAACATTGTAAAACATCACCATAAACATAAAATATACTATGTTAGCCATATAACGCGCACACAAAAAAAAAAAAAAAAGATATCAAGTGGATATGTTATAGTGAGGAGTCAATTGAGTTAGTAGAAGCAATTTTCTTGGTTTATGTACGAATTCCATGTCGAGCACATAAGAAGGACATCAAAGCACGGAGTGTGGACCTGGTATGCCTCCTAGACTTTGAGAACACAGCCTCTCATGAGGTCTTATGTGATTTTCTTTGGCATTGCAACATGATTAGCCCAAAAAAGCAAACCCTCAATTAACTTTTAATTTTAAAATTAGGCTCAGAGAAGAAGAGACTTAAAACAGAAAATTAGTGTCTAAATAATGAGGCACAGAATTGTCATAAATTGCACACAATTAAGTACAACTACCAACCAACTGTTTTTAATAAGGAGCAAATAATTAACTACCTGATAGCAACAGTGATATCTGCATCAGAATTATCTGAATCACTGTCAGAGCTAGACACTATCGGAGCTCCAGATCCAATGGCTTTCTCTAACCGTAGAGTCAACGGCTGCAGGATATTTGGAGAGCAACAACAACATTGCCAACCAGAGACCAGGGCTTTTAACAAGCATTCTTCACCTAAATTCCTCTTCACACACGTGTTACAGAATAACACTTTACATGACGTGCAACTCACTAAGTCCGTGTTTCCTCCACACCATCCACAATAGCATTCCGAGCAATCAGGATCCTGCCATAGCAAATTACATCAGTACAAGGTATAACATGAAACACTACAAACAATCATCAATCAAGACATTCCACAGAAAATTTCAGAACCAAATGAAATGGTTCATTAACATGACAATAAGCCTAAGAAAAATATCATTTTCCATTGTTGCAAATCAGAAGCTGTAGACGTATTGCACATTCCACCAAATCCAGACAGTTATTTCTCATATGAACAACACATAGTGAAACATTAAAATAAATAGATAATCATTCCCCACAAATAGAACAATAGTTGAAGTAGAGACTCATTTTTTGAAAACTTCATTTCATTAAACCAGTGTATTAGAATTGGATCGATTATATGTCATTAAAGTCCATGCTGTAATTATTTCGGTAACTAACTCTGATCAGTAATCTTCCAGTTAGCATTTTTATCAGCCAAGCCAAGTACTTGTATAATTGCTACAGTTTATGAATCAAGTCGCTGATATGTACAACTGTGACTACAGTTCCTACCTTTACACGCATCTTTTCTTCAATTAAACATTTGCAATCCCTGCAGACAATTACTTTCAAAAGTGGATGTGTTTGTACTTCAACAGCCACTTTATCACAAGCAGTGCAGTGAAAATTCTCAGTCGAACTCTTTGAATGAGTAGAACCAGCACAGAGAGAATCATCTGCATATCCTTCTTGCAAATGAGATTGATCCTCCAATACGGTGTCAATGCAAATAGTAGATTTATCCCCCATAATATGCGCTTCATCATCACTATCAATAATAACTGTGCAAGTCTTCTTACTATCAGTGCCTAGTTCCTCACTGTCATGTGAACGCTTGGAGCCCCTGGGTTCAGTTAGATCAGGCAAAGCAGACTCAGAAAACACGGAAGAACTACCATTACTAATTGGCTTTCTCTTGTCAATATCATCAGAAATTTCAATGTTTTCATCTACATCCGGCTTTAAATTCTGGGATGTCATCTCATTCCTATTATTGTCAATTACACCTTCACTACCCCCATCAGTTGTCAAACCATCTGAATTGTCTTCCATCAGCTTATCTCTCTGAATATCCTCCTGATTAAATAACAAAAACAAAAGAAAAAATCAATATTGAGAAACATATCTACATCTATTTAAGAGTCACCAAGTTATGTTCAAAGGTTAATGAAGGATATCTCCAACTCAAACAATCGAGAGAATCTGATGCTCAACATATTCTGGAGTGAGACTGCTAGGATAACTTGGTTTATACCACACTTTAAGCAGGTACTTTCAAAGATTTGAAAACAAGATGAACACTTAAAGAAGCACAGATGAGGACACAAATACAACACAATACAGACAGACGAATATTTAAACAGAGATAGGACATTACACGACACAGAACAAATAAATGTCTTCATATATATAAATGAAAATCATAACAATTTCTTCATTTTTTTACATTACAAATACTTAAATTTTATTATATAAAATAGAAAGAAATTATTATACTTTTTATGTAAAATAGTAAGAAATTATTTTCCACAATCTATGTTACAAAAAAAAGTGTGAACAAAAAAATTCCTAATATCTATTTTAGAAAGTATTGTTTATTAACAAATTAGAAATTTTAGGCCTTAGAATTCCTGAAACTAAAAAGCCTAAAGAGGAGGGATTACTAATTATTACATTCACACAATAATTTTAATCATTAGAACCCAATTTATATTTTATCAAACGTGCAATGTGTCTTATGCGAGTATAAGCAATGGAAACAGGCCCCCTCCAAGTGTTCGCAGCATGTCGAGTTGATAATAAAATAAAATAATAATAACTGGACATGTTTGGACTCGTATCCTACATGTATCAGGAAGGGTGCAATATAGACACAGCGCCTTCTAGAAGTGTCTTGTACAGATACATCAATACATGGATATTTATTAAATTGTGTAGAACAACAACTACTTGCAAAGGAACTAGTCTTTCTGGATTCACATAAATTACACCATCCAGTTAACTAGGTTTCTTTGTTTATTAACTCCACAAAACATCAAGAAGGCATGCCTGTGCATGTCATGGTTGTTAGAATCTTACAATTCACAATTCAATTCATACGATTTGATACAAGTTTCAACAAAAATGGTTCGATTCATGTTGTTAAATCTTAAATTGAGTGAATCTTACGATTCAATTGCGTTTTACTATGACACTTTGCGATTCAATACAATTCGCTATGAGCCACTACAATTCAGTTCTGTTTGTTTGCAAAATAAAATAGAGAAATTAATTATATTGATAAACGTAAATTTATATATATATATACATATTTACAATTTAGTTATATTGATATTAATTTCATTTTAAACGCTGTATATTTTTATATGTATATACATATAAAAAGTTTTATATATATATATTTTTTTTTTGATAAATTATAAAAAGTAATATATTATGTCAAACAAAGTGAATCTTATGATTCACTATTTTAGCAAAACGATTCACAATTTGACAACAATGGTGTGCACGCATTTAGAAAGTTGTAATGCAAAGTAAATTAAGTTCAAATAATTATTTGTATCATCCAACAAACAATTAATTAGATCTACGTAAATTATTGTAAGTGAACCTAAATTTTTTTTAAACAAATGTGATTTAATTAAAAAAGAGGGCTCCTCAACATTAAGACAGATTAAAAAAATTGTTCGCTATGGAAGGAGAAAACTTCACACTACACTTAATGAACTAATAATTGACCAACATCTAATTGTTTCCTTTTTTATTAAGTAACAAACTTTGTAAAAAAGGCATAGCCCCAGTACATCAGTCTACAAGGGGTTAAAAAAAGGGGCATAAGATCCCCCAACAGCACATACGTAAGATATCAAATTCTTAACATTTTTATTATACGAAAAAGATAAAAGATCTTAGGAAATTACTCCTGAGGTATTACACATTAAACCTAAATCCAGTTAACGTAGCTTCTAAATATTTTGAATAAATAAGCAAATTTTTAATACAAAGTTATGGTATTTGAAGAAATTTATTGCTAAGAAAATAGAAGCTTACTTTAACACACATAAATAAAATAAAAAAATACTATCAACAAAAATTCAAGGGCAAGGATCCCACACACTAAACAAACTGTGGACAATCAATAGGCTCTAGTACCAAGTTAGAATGAATGAATCAATAGAAGAGAAGAAGAAAAGATTTATCCACCCAAAAAAAAAAAGAAGAAAAGAAAAAAGAAATTAACACAGTACACGGTGAATGAGAGCGCACCCAAAATTAGGATTCTCTCCCTTATTACATGTATTTATACTCCATAATGTTGAAAGTACAAAAGTACCCTTATTAAAATATCACATAACATAATCCCCTTAAACGGAGAGACACCAAAACCCAAAAAGATGCCAAATACCAAATTTTAGCCCAAAAAAACCCCCAAATCCTCAAACTTGGCTTCAATTAACCAATTCTAAACAAGAATATTATCATCAAAAATTTACAACAATAGCCTGTAAAAGAATTTTTTTAAACAATCAGCAAAACAATGCCATTGTCACACGTGAAACTAAATTGAATTTTCAAAAAGCAACAACAATTTTCTTAAATTTAGAAACATTAATTAATGTTTTCTTTCTCAATTCCACTTACAAGAGAATCAATTCTGTTAAGTGAAAACATAAAAAGCAAGGGATAGGTGTATGTCATGAGAGAATTAATAACTAATAACACTTAAGAGAGAGAATAGATAAGAAAAACAAAAACAAATAATACTTAGAGGTTATTGAAGCGCATGTGTGAGAGAGAGAGAGAGAGATTTCTAAAGAACTTAAAAAGAAAATTAGAATGAAAAAGACAAGTGTGTAAGTAAGAGAAAGAATAGAATCTCTCTCCAGGACTGGAGCAAACTGTTTTACAAAAGCACAAACACTATACCTGTTTGTGTCTGTTTCTGTGTCTCCTACGTTTCAAACGAAGCTGAAGCTTCCTATCAATATTTGCGTCATCTTCCTCTTTGACCTGTCAAGTGTATACCTTATCAATTATCAGAGAAAATATACTGCACATGTATACTCGCAGCAAATTTAGTAACTAAAGTGATAGTAAACAAACACACACTCACAAAATACTTGGATTACTTACTACATCATGCAATCCAAATGATTCACCACTCAGCAAACATTTCATCATCAGCACATAGAAATGAGAAGTATGCACACATACAATGAACGTCCCACTCATGAACTTACATCAATTCTTAGGAGAGAGAGAGAGAGATATTAATGTATGACCATTCATCACATTGCTTGTGCTCCAATTGGTAGGACAAAACAGTGGGACAGAAAAATGACGGGAGGAAATGGAAAAAGTTTCCATTGTTTATTCAAAAGGAACAAGACAGGAAAAGATATGATGGAGAAAATTTCCATCCAAGTCACTTCCTTTCCAAAGACAACTGAGAGGAGAGAGAGAGGAACCATATCTTTTCATTTTTGTCCTTCAGAAAACACCCTTGTGGTAATATATAGGGGATAATGACAAAACAGAGTAACACGCCTTTCCTTCCTGCCACTAAATTATTTTTTTCCATGGATGATAAATTCCCTCTTTCAAAAAGGGACATATCGTTAATTCCCTACAATAACCATTTTCTCTCCTTCCTACCATCCCTTCCCCAAATTTCAGTCTCTGCTAGTAACTGGAACTGGAGATATTTATGTTAACTTGTTATCACTCTCAACAACCTATTTCTAATAAATCAAATGCAAATTGCAACCAATTTGAAAGTAAACAATAAAATTAGTAGAGATCTAAGAATTTAATCTCCAGACTCCGCACAATTCAGAATTCCTCTACCATCAATTTGGTGGTTTGTTGGTATTCATCTTTGTCAAAATTCAAATGATATTTATCCTCACCTCAAAAGGGGTAAAATGCCTTGCGTTATGCATTCGCCTTTAAAAAGTTTGCTCCACACTTCAGAATTCTTCTACCATCAATTTGGTTATTTGCTGGTATTCATCTTCATCAAAATTTAAAGAACATGTATCCTCATTGATCACGAATCTTGCATGTCCTTTGGCCAGAAGTTTAGTTAGTTGTGAAGTTATGTAAGCTACTCTTAATGCTTACTTCATTAGTGTTCCCATGAGCATTTGTGGGTGTAAACTTCAGGCTCCTGATGTAACCCAAGCTGTGAACTCCAGGTAAAAGCATTAAAGTCAATTTTGATTGACCTTGTTGCCAGCTTGGTGCAATTTCAGCTTATCTTGCATGACTGAGCATGCTATAGAACCTGAAGCAATGGCGCTGTTGAATTGAATAGGCTGTAAGAAGTTAAAAAGTAAACTAAAGAAACCAAAATGAGACCAAAGACTAGAAAAACTGGTGAGAATGAGGATCACCCACTCAAATTAAAGGTTTTTTCCTGGAAATTTCAACCTTGTTGACTATGAAAACAGTCGTGACTACAAACAAAATTGCGACTATGGCAAGAAATGATGTTCCAGCTTCTGGTCTTGGACATAAAGAACTAAGTTTCTTTAGGGGGGACATGTTATGGTGTTGATAGAAAAATGGGAGCCAGTGTGTTGTATTTGAGATGAAGTTATAGTATCTTATGAAGACTAAATTGTGGTGTATTTGAGATGTGAGGTGTCTAGTAAAGTTGGAGAGGCATGTGGTTGTTTGGTGGAAGTTGAACTCAGAAACAATGAATTCAAAATTTTGTTTTGAGGCTTGAATTGAGGTCAGGGGTCGAGTCAGGCTTTATTCTGGCTACTGTCAACATTTTGGCAGACAGAAAGAAGTTCAAGGAAGGCTAAAGGAGATTATGCGACCATTGAGGAAAAGCAGTTGATGTGAACTGGAGTTGCAGAGAATGTAGCACAGGAAATTCATACAATCATTCGAAAGTTGAAGAAGATAGGAGGCCTAGGAATGGCTGATGTAGCAAAATTTAGGTAAGGACAAACAGAAATTTTGGTCACACAGAAGGTAAGAAGATCACAGATCACTCAAACAGGCCAACTCATTAATAAGTCGGTTAGTGTGATTAAAAAATTTAATTTTCAACCTCTTGGTGTGAATCAAGTTAGGTTGCAAATTAATTCTAAATTGAATTTAAACAAGGATTTTAATAATGGGGCCGATAGGGTTAGGGCCTAGACAATAGTAGAAGCCCAAGGAACAGTTCATTGGCCTACCCTAGTATCAACATTTCAGTTTCCAACACAAACTTGAGACCCCCTGAGGTTGCTGTTTCACTTGTTTCACCTCAATCCCAGCACCTCTTGTATCAATTCCTTCCCACATTCCCTCAGCCTTTAACAGCAGCAGGGCACCTCAAGTAAGCTCGTCTAATTAATTTTAGGTCTTCTTTAATAATATGAAAACTAGACTTCCACCTCTACTACCCTAACCCAAACCACTCCCATTTGCAACCAAACCTAAATGTCCCACACCTATGTTGCTTTCGCTTCTAACCCCATCTAAGCAGTTAGCCCTCTAACCACAAAAACATCAATCATTCCTGGTCTTATACCTTAAGCATTACTAGCCTTACTCAAGCAATTCTTACCAGAACTGGGCTCAATCTGTGGGCTCAACATACCATGTATAAAGACCCAATTCAAAGAGCCCATAAAACCTCTTTCCAGTCCATAACCCTACAAAACCCATTAAACAATGTAGTACCCTCTCATAAGTTTAACCAAAACCAGCATGTAAATACGCAACAACCTGTTTGAATTGACCCCCCACACATCTATTTGTTATCCTGACATCAAATACCAGAAACATTCTTTCGTGTGATATGCTGTCATATCTCATGGTTTAGATCCTTGAAGTTCTTGACAACATAGTCCACGCCAAAATAAATCTTCCATCTTCCCCCTCTCTTCATGAGAATTGAATAGAATATATGATTCCTCATATAGAACATTATTAATGCGGTATAAGCAATTTAAAGGACAATTAAAAGACCTAAATCAATTATATATTATAGGAAAATCAACAAAGGCTTCTCTGTTTTACATGATCAACTTAAAGAACGGTTGAAAGAAAATATACAATCATCATAAGGAATAACAAGAACAAACCTTCCTAAAATTTTTCTCTGCTTCTCTTTCATTTGCTATAGCGTCTGCAACAAAAGGATCACTAGAATCGCCATCAATGTCATCAATCTCCTCCACCTGACCATGAAAGAAAAAAAAAATTATGGAGAACAGTTGACCAATATTGGAAATTCAAATCAAGAATTAAAAGACAAGTACAATGTTGGAAAGAACAAAAATAGTTTAAACCAATATGAAATGTTGAATTTCATTGCTTCAATCATCAATTCGGGTTCTAAAAAGTTTTGGTCGTATGAAGTACAAGCTAGCTCGCCATGTTGTCTTGGCATCCCATCTGAGCTTTACACATGCCATTTCTTGATAAGACTAAATTGACTATGTTAGATCACCAATTGTCTCAAAGGCTTAAGCTATTAAGGAACAGGATTAACAATGCATATCAAGCTCTAAGAGTCCCTTTTTCGAGTCAACCCAAGGGGCCACTAGAGGTTTGTCCGGTCGTTAACTTCAAAGCCTCGGAATTAGTCGAGGTGCACGGAAGATGATCCGGACAACTGGTTATAAATAATATCAAAAAAAAATAAAAATTAGTAGAATTAGGAGATTACATAACATATCTCTCTCTCTCTCTCTCTCTCTCTCAAAATTTCTTACAAAAACAAAGAAGTTCAATTTAAGTATGCAATAAGAGAAAGGTAAAGGTGACCTAAAGATGAAAAACCATTTCTCAAGGAGGGCAATAATTTGGAGCCCCAATCTCAAGTCAAAACCCTTTCTCATCATGAGATGGAAAAGCCACAGACACTTCAGAAATAACCCAAAGCCTATACAATATATTTAAAAAAAACAGTTGTACTTTAGTGCATTTCTTACACTCCTCTATAGCCTTATTAGCATTAGTAACTGAGTTCAAAATTTGTCTTCCATCAAGAAAGGCTGTCCGACACAAAAGAATTAGTATCTTGAAGAACTTCCCCCAATCTAAGAATCTAGGTAAAGATTTTCATACATCCTAAATTGATTGGAGTAAAGTATTTTGTGCTCACAATGCCATCCACTTTGGAATTAAAGCAACAAAGAAAGAATAAGTGGACCTTAATGATTTTATTCAACAGAAACTCCAGAATACCTTCATGAAATCATTTCATTAACAACCCAATAAGGCAGAGAAAGAAGCCTCATGAACCCGTTAAGCCTGCAACTACATTTTTTAATCCATGTTGAAAGGCTGCATGCTTCACTATTCTTGATAACTGAATGCTTCACTTTAGCACCTTGAAATTAACTAACTACATTTTGTACCAAATTGGCTACTAATCAACAGTTTCCAGCACCAGCATGACACTACGACCCAAGGACCATAACTTAGCACATGTCCAGCATATCCTTTACTCCTGAGCAAAAGAAACCTGTAGAAAACTCACATACTAACCTCAATAACCATAAATGCTACCAAAACCTGACTGTGCAAGGTTTTGATAGGCCACACTTAGAAATCATGCCAATTCCCAATGTTCGCTTCTTTGACATTACTCTTTCTTGTACATGAAAATCAACCTTCCTATGAGAATTGAATGAATTGAGCAAATACAATCCTTTTCCTCCGACACAACACCCTTCAAAGAAACTGAGAATGTGCAACCCAATGTAACCAATAAAAATGTCATTCACAACTATTTAAGAAAACAAAAGAATGAGATGATCAAATACAATCCTTTTCCTTTGACACAACACCCCCAAAGACACTGAGAATGTGCAACCCAATGTAACCAATAAAAATGTCATTCACAACTATTTAAGAAAAGAAAACAAAAGGAAAAAAACACCTTAAAAGGGGGCAAAATGACAATAAATTTCCTGCTTGTGGAACAAATAAACAATTGCTATGCTATTATGACTCATATGGCATTGTGTGCCCCTACAAATCACAATTTAAAAAAAATTATAAAATGAAATTGCCTACAAGGAACAAAATTCTGTTTCATGTCCATCGAAACGGCCGAAAGTTTTCCATTTCCTATGAAACTAAAATGAAAAATTAGTGCAATACCTAAATTCCAATATTTCCACCAAAACCTACCAGCACACACTGAACACTTGAAACATTGAGTTGTTTTGACACATTAAGAATATTCAGCAATGTCATTTCTATTTGCCTCTTTTTTCAAAATAAATTATTTGAGAATAAAGAAAAATCTTAAATGTATTAGAGAATCTGAGAAATTAGAAAAGAGAAGATAAAACAAGTATGATTAAGCCACTCACTCCATTATGTTTCATAAATGTTTGCAAAAATTTTCTGTTTCCAAGCTAACTGAAATGTAATTTTGATCCTTACTTGTCTAACAATTGGAATTACAGGAGGCAAATTGCCTAAGTGCAATTGTTTTGAACTTGGCATATTGTAGTATGTTTCTCGGAAATAATTAACAATTTACAAAACTTGAATTGATAAAATCTAACAAGGTAAAATCCAGCTCTAATGTGAATCAAAATGTGTTAAACAATCATTAACAATTAATACCAGATACAAAATTAACAAAGTCAAAAGTGCTTGTGATAAAAGCATCCAAGCTGTTATGTCATAAACTATTAAAAACAACAATCACACCCATATACCTCACCTCATCAACTCCAGGAAATTTGAGCCCCAATTCTGCCGCTTGCTGAGGAGTACTGGCCAAGTAAACAGAAGCCCAATGCTTGCTGCCAAATGAAGTACTCTGCTCAGATGAATGACCAGAAACTATTTTGTTGAAAGAGCACCAATCCACATCAGAATTTTCCATTATAGCTTCCTTTCTCTCATCGACAGAAAGTTTGTTTCCCAAATAACCACCAGCACCCTCCTCTAATACTTTGCCATGTCGCCTGTCCCACAAGTAGATCCATCACATGAAATCAACCTTTGCCCTGCAGAATCTCTAATACCGAAAAGGCAGAATAATATACCTTCTGACAGGCCTGTGTGTCTGAAGATACTTTTCAGCGTCCGACACAAATTCAGTCACGTCACTGGTAACCTGAGATCCTACCCAGTGGGTCCTTTTTTTCCATGCTTCAGTGGAGCAACCGTTAGGAGCTTGACTTTCAATCCACTTATAGAGGCTAGGGAGTTCAACACCAGCACCTTCAAGTTGTTCCTGGTTCAAGAAGCACACAGATGAAATGCTACGCAAGTAAAAATGAACTATAAAAGAAGGGGAGAATCATCAGAAAATGCAAGTAAAATTGATTTTAAAAATAGGCATCAAGTCCAGCAGCTTGTATTTGCAATACTACTGGCTTATAATCACATCAACGATGCAACTTGACTTTATTGCTAAATAATTAAAAGAGTAGAGTAAATACAAGCTCCAAATCAAAAATAGGCAGGCATTCTTGCAACACGAGTGATGTTCAGAAAAGAGCTGTAAGCCAGGGGCAGAGGAGATGTTTCAAATCTAATTCCATAAAAATTAGCAAATTGGTCCAAATGAAGAAAAGATAAGCTTGGATGGCTTGTACATGAACATCAAAATAGGTAACTGCATAAACCAAGTAATCTAGTCAAGGGAACTGATGTGCAGGATGAGTGAAGAGACCTCCTACACACTTCGATGTAAAATTAGTTAGACAGCAGTGGAGGGATTTGTTAGGACTGATTATATCTAGTTTTTAGGGCTGAAAGGTGGGAAAAATTGTGGAGCTCTAAGAATTAGTAATGATGGGCAGAACCAATATTGGTTTGGGGGCCAATTTAAATGGAGAAAAACAGCAGTTCAGGTGTTGTTCTTGCCTGTGAGCAGCGACAGTGGTTGTTTGCTTCTTTGGGCAGAAGACTTGAATGATTAAAAGAAGAAAGAATCAGGGCTTATAAAGTAGGGTTTAAAGGGCATAGAAAGGGTGAAATATCTGGTTCGGTACCAACAAGTAAAGGCTTTGAGAGGCTGTGTCTTCTTTTTTCACTTCTTTGGGTTATTTGATTGCAGCACGATGCAAGGTTTTTTTAAGACAAATTTGAGGACATTGATTCTTTATGGGATAGAGTGTGCCATTTGTCCTCTTCTTGGGCTTTGGTTTCAAAACCTTTTAAGGGGATCCCGCTTTTTTTTTCTTTTCTTTTTTTTTCTAGAGATTGATGAGCAATGTGTAATTTTTAGCTTTTAATCTCAATGAGTTTATGCTCTTTTCATTACTTTGTTTATTTTGGCAGACTTCTTCTCCACCACTCTGTTGTACTTTTTTCCCTTACTATTAATATTCCCTTTGTTGTTGATCCAAAAAAAATTCAAAGCTTGATTCCTTTAGGTATCATGCTTTGAATAGCATCACACAATCCCAAAGATTATGACTCCTAAAACCATCCAAGACTAAATTCCTTAGTAATGTTGAAGTGTGAGGACTCTACAATCTCGAACTTGCATTTATTCAAATTAATCTTTTTGAAACAACAATGAAAATATTAAAAAGTCAACAATTTCATCACTCATTGCACTCCATTAAATTTATGGCAAATTTCACTTTACCCCCTTGTGGTTTCCTCTATGTGCAGTTTACCTGCCCTGTCATTTTGGAAAATACGCTTTATGGACTAAAATGCACCGTCAGGCATTCCGTCCAAGTTAATAGCAAACGTGAAAGGTCCAACAATAAGGGGGTTACATGTTCATTTCCACACATGAAGTAAAACATAAGAGGTTAAAGTGAACTTTGCCTCCCAAAAAATGACGAAAATATCCATGGTTTGCACAACAAGATTACTTATGTACAAGGGTAGTTTAGTCTTTTTGCTCAAGACTTTCAACAGTCTTAACGTTGCACTTTAGTCACAAATCACAAGGGGTTTATGTGCTTACTTTCAAATGACAAGGGATTATGTGCACGTAGCCAAACCACAAGGGGTTAAAGTGAAATTTGCCCTTAAATTTATTTATAAAAATGATAAAATCAATGTTTAGATGGGGACAGTGGTAAACATCCTTTTATTTGTAAAGAGTACAAAGTTCGATTGCATTCTCACTCTTTTCTTTGACTTCTTGGGCTTTAGAATCATGATCATAATGTTCTTTCACGCCTTCTTTAGTTACAACATCAATTTTAGTTTTCAATTCCTTAATATCCTTGACACTGGCAATATGTTTATCTTGCTCCTTTAGAATTTCTTCAATTACCACAACAGTTTCATTCTTTTGTTGCCCTATTGCACAACCTTATTGTTGTTAAAGAAAACAATCAATAGAAACTTTTAAGGATTGAATGGTGTTCCCCAACGAACCCATTCTCAAATCAAAGCCTCTTAGTCTCGAGTCAACACTATCTATCTTAGCATGTACATTTTCTTAGAAACTATAGAGTTCAGTTTGCAACTCATTACTACTTCTTTTGATAAGTAATTGCAACTCATTATTACTTACACCTCCAATGATTTCAAATTCAACAAACAATTAGAATCCTTAAGCTTTATTACCAAACTAATGCACAACAGCTTTAGGAAACTAGGAGTATTGTTGCCTGTAATAGAAATTGGGGGTATTGGTTATGAAAAAATTCTAGGGTTAGTGTTCTAAGAGGGGAGGAAAAGGTTTCTACTTGGTAAGATTTTAAAAGTGGCCAGCTTACTGGATTTTCATAACACAGGCTACTAACGGTCTAAACAATAAGTTGTTTGGTGTTTAAAGCCAATACATAGGAGATTCAATTACGTCTGATTGGGTATGTATGATTAAATAGGGTTTTAGGTCAAAGAGTGAAAATTTTTAGGGTTGTGTTTCTTGTGAACATTAGCCTGAGAGCAGTACTTGGATTAAAGAAGAAGAAGAAATGTAAAGAGGTGTTTCACCTTGTAAGGTGTAGGCAAATTAACACAAACATAATCTCAGATTCACATAATAGCAACTTCATCTTGAAAAGAAAAAGGTAATAATAAAAATAATAAAATATTGCATGCCTATTTATAAACTGCTAGACTTTTCTTACGACTAGAACTCTAATTTAGAAATTAAGAATATTTGGTAACTCTAGGACTAAATAACATTACTTGACCCAATTTATGAACCATAGATTATGACTACTACGCATGTCCAACAATTATTGAAATTAACATGATATCCGTTAACTATTAAAACTACAACATTAATGGGCTCATAATCAATGCAATGGTATAAAAGACAAAACAACCACCAGTATATTAATTTCAAAAATTGAAGAAAGAAGCAGACCAACAATTGCACACTCTCTTTCTCAAGCTCATCAAGCACAGCTTCCCACTCTTCTCTGAAAGTTGCCATTTCATCAGCAACAGCCCTCTCAAGCTGTGTAACACACAAAAGAACATCAGTAAAGGACAAGAACAAAGCATTCTAGAAGAGATTTCATAGGTACAAGGGCAGTCAACTAACATCGTCTTCCTGAAGAGACTGCGCCAATTCTTGCCGAACTTCAACCTCCACTTTTGCTAGTGACTCATCTTCGAGTGATTCTTGAGCCTCTGCAGCCTAAAATTGAGAATGAGAGAGAGCCAAAAAATAAAAGTAGAAATAGAAGGAAATAAAACTAACTGAACAAGAAAAACAAGCAAAGAAAATTATACCTTGCTCTCAACTTCCAACAGTTCAGCAATTAGCTCATTTATTTCTTCCTCGGTTAAGGATGCCTGCATTAAGAAAAATGGAGGATGAAAATAACTATAATGAACGCTTAACAGATTTCAAGAAAAACAATAACAAAAAGCATAAAAAAGAAACATCAAAACACCAAACTATCATATCATCCTAAATGTAAAAAATTTAGAAAATCTTGTGACAAATAAAAGGGTCAATATTGACTTGCCTCGAGATGCAATCCATCATCTTCTGCAGATACTGAAGGTCCGTCATCATCTGAGTCGTCAATAAAAGAATCACTAGAAGCACTCTCAACATCATCCACTACCCCGTCATTATTCTCCATCTCTTATTTAAGTCACAATATTACAAAACAGGCCTTCTAAATATCTTAAGATTTCAAGCAATAATTTCTGCAAATGAACTCAAGAATAAACATATTAACTGCCCAACCTCGTTAGCAGATGCACAACAAATAGGTCAAGCAAAACACTAATAGTGGAAGCATGTCGTCCACAATAAGATATTAGAACTTAATAATTTTAGTGACAGAATCAATAACAGTTTTAAAATAAAGCAAATTCATGTGCTGGAACAAATAACAATAATAATTCTTAAAAAACCATTTAAATTTGTCGTATATCCATGCAGTGACTATAATACCTAAATATAGTAGGATTACACAGCACAAATAAATTATGAAGTTTGTGAATGAAAAATTGATAACACTTGCAAAAACAAATGGCACACCCGTATTCCAGTGATTTGAATGTGAATGCTTCAACAACAGATGCAAAAAGGGCACAAAAAGAAAATGCTCAAAAGCTTAGCTATAAAAATTCCTCTAAGGTTGTCACTATTCACACCCATGATCTCGTTTCTATGGGCCACATCACTCCCCTATGGAGTCATCCAATATTGCCCCTAGTGTTCCACTATCCTCAAAATTAAATTACAGAACTGCCCTCCTGTCCCGTCCACATACCATTTGGTCTTATTTCTAGTTCCTGCACCACTTTTTTCTCCGAGATACAAACTCCCCTCCCTAATGCTTTCAAGGATCAAAAAAACAAAATTCATGTTTTGTTTCAACTAGCAGAGAAACAGAAACATTTCGTAAATGTTGCAGTAGCAGTTCGGAAATGATAATGCTATGTTCTCTCGTGTTTTTTTGCTTTTTTGAAGACTGTGTAGCCTCCACTCCTCCCCACTTCTTAGCATCCTTACCACTGTTGAAGAGAATAGGTTTGTAAGCACTTGGTGATAGAATCAGCCATCTTACTCCATCCTTGAAGCTGACAACCAGCCAGAACAATAATGTAGGCTTTTTGCCGGCAACTAATCCACATAGAAAACTAATAAAATACCCCATTGCAGTTGGAATACCTCTCTACCCATATTTATAAATAAATAAATAAAACTCATGGAACAACTTAACAACCTCCTTTAGCACATGAATCACCCAATACGCAGTACCAAGATCCACTTTGATCATAGTTGTTACTTCTATTTCATTCAGCTATGGATATCATCTCACCCCTTGAAACCTCATTAACTTGTACGATAAATATTTTCTGCTCAATCTTGAAATATGTTCCTCCATTCTTATAAGAACTCATTGTTGGAATAATGGGTATCACTGTAAGACTCAAAAAATGCAGAGATGGATCGACATGAAGAGATGCAGAAGGACAAAATGGAATGTAGAATAGAAACTTCAAAACACAAGAAAATGAGAAATCAACAATAACAAGAGATGAGGATGAAGATGGAAAATGTAAAGGATTCAATAGAAAAAAGTTGAAAGGGAACATTAAAAAAATAATAAGAAAATCCGAAGGATGGAACAGGGGATGAAAGGAATAACCAGATTGAAAAAGAAGAACCACTAACGAAGAGACAATCAAAGAGAACCAAAGAGACAATGATGATAAAGAAGAAATGCTACCTGAATCCATTGAAGAATCTCTAAACGATGATTTCAACCACTCTGCATTCAACCCCCTCGCATCCCAATTGATAATCTTAATTCTCATTTTAACAATAAAAAAGATCCATTCACTTTACTACAAGCACTCCACTACTTCACTCCCTACCCCTCTCATAATTGATTGGAGCATTACGAATTCCTCAACTTCCTTTCTGATCTCCTCTTTGGGTTACCCCTCTTCTAAACTCTTTTGAAAAGCACCAGCACCCCTCTTACCCTCAATTGCTTTGAACAGCCTCATAACCTCCTCATAACTTTCAAAAGACACTCCCAAAAATTTGTTCACATCCTTTCAGTTAGGCACCCATTTAAACACTTCTGCAAGTTGCACCAGCTCATTAGTAAACAAGTTTGCAACATCAAAATTTGTCTCTGGTCTTCATCTCCCCACAGGAGGATAGTCCAACAAGGCAAAGAGATCACTCCGAGCAGTAACACCTTCCACCATCCCAACCCAACCACCATTAGGGTCAAACACCAACCACCTACTTCTGTAATCATCATCGCAAGCAACCCATTCCTAGTCCGAACCTTTTGATTGCACCTCAAAACTCTCCAATCCAAAAGAATAACAGTAGGGTCAAATCACACCTTCCTAGCAAAGCCACAACTCTTTACCTCTTTCCTTAGACACATCTTCACTGGAGCTATCATTTGTCCCAAAGCAATCAACCCCCAAGGACATCATAGAAGAACAATGAAGGACCACCACCAAGCAAACTTGGGGAGGAAAGAAAACTTCTCCAAAACAACTAAATGAGGAACCTTAGTGCTTCCACCCTCCAGTACCCTATCTTCAACACCATTTGAAGACCCACCCATATCTTCTCAAGCATTTGTAAATCCATCTCCTCTATATTTTTGCCCAAAAAAAAAAAAGACATTTTAATTGATTTGTTTACACGAACCTCACTTTAGGTCTTTAACAATTATGGAAACCACCCCTAAGGTTTCTAAAAATTACATGCCAAATTGCCAATATAAAATTCCTAACCTGACAAACGACATTAAACTTAGCCCACTGTCACCCTTGATTTGGCCACCGCCAAATGAACCCAAGGCCACCATATGTCATACCCTCATTGCCAACTCCTTCCTCTTCTCTCTATCTCTCTCTCTCTATTTTTCTCTATTTCTCTTTGCAATAGTCCTCCTCTACCTTCAATTACACCAACTTTCATAACCATCCACTATGAGTCAACCTTACCACAAATCAAACCCCCTTGCCAAATTGCCAATCCATCACTAAGTCCCCAACACAAGCCAACTTACAGTAGTTATTGTGTTTAGGCTAGGAAATATTAAAATGCCATTATTTATAAATGGTTATATGTGGCACAAACCATAAGAGCTTCTACAAATCCCCATTGCTACAAAATGCAGAGAGCCTCGTCATCATTATGTCACAATTTTTGCTTCCATTTCAACCCCCATTTGAACCAAATCACCACTAACATATATAGTGCCACTGCTTCATATGCTCTCTTGTTGAATGCTCTTCTTGAAAGTCTAGTCAATAATTTGTTTGGTTGCAAGATGCACATCAATTGTTTGATAATTTTCTTGGTGTTGATTTCTGAGAAAGAGGCCACAAGATCTTGTTTGACCATGAGTTTATTCCGTTGACACAATCAAGGGTCAAAATGGCACTTTCAAATTTTCAAATGCTACCATCAGCATTTTCTATTCATATTATAAGGGTTAATTAACGGAACGGAGGTTGGTATATGTTGTCAGGAGAAGTAATGAGGTAGTGTGATTTCATAAATCTCGGATAAGGCCTCTATATTGTTAGAAACCTCAAGGGAGATACCGTGTAATTAGATTTAGACCATTTCATTGTAAACTTACTAACTTAATTCACGGCAAATAATATATAAAACCAGAAAGTCATGCCCAAATAAAAATCAAAATTTACAATTACATATATTGCTAAACAGTTAGTTTCACTTCTTATTTAGGATCCCTTATTTGTGGAGCTTCTAATCTTATTGCTTCATAGTTTCAATGCCACTTTGCAATGGACTTAATTGCCTTATGCATGGGCTGTTCTTGCTAAAACCACTAAACGCTCATTCAGCATCTGCCATACAGTCTTCATCCATTACAACACAGACATTATAGCTGGATTTCAGAAGACACACCGAGAGAATTTAGAAAAAAAAAAAGCCAGGGACATTGGAAAATATTGTGAGGTACCTTTATTTAATGCATTCACTAATCTTAGGTCAAAGCTTTTAACAAGTAATGAGGAAAAAGGCTCAGCAATTAAAACAATGTGGAGAGTTGAATTAAACAAAACCCAACTTATAATTGGATAATCTATCAAAATACACACACTGCATTCATCAATAAATGTACTAAATTTTGCAACCCTCTATATCATATTTGAATAAATTATAGAAAAACAATTAACAGTGACTACAAAACCTCATTTTACATGTTAAGCACCCATCCATAAATAAAATGCAGAAAGAAAAAAAAAAAACACAAAACCCATTTACCGAATCACTCCTAAAAATCTAAAACTCCCAAGAGGAGCAAATTTAGGCACAAACCCAGTTGAAAAATACTAGTTACTCAACCGTTTAGAACTACCAAAAGTCAACAGTTCTGGGCCAAGCGAGGTCGTCTAGGGCATCGTTTCAGCAAAAAGCTTGGTAAGATTAGGACTTACCAGTGAGTCGATTGAAGCACGAAGACAAGGACTTCACAAGCGGGTGATCTATGTCTGCTTCGCATTCATTCGCATTCGCAATCGCAATCGTAATCGCAATCGCAATGCTCTACGACTTCGATCGTGGTTTTTAGGGCAATGTATTGAGCTCTTCCTTTGCGTTCCCTTTTCAGCTTTGGTTTTGGTTTCACGCTTCAGGACATAGAAACGCCGAACCCGACACCCACACTCCAAAATACTGACACGTCCGGCCCGGTTTTTTTCTTCTCCTTTTTTTGGGGGGTTATTTTACATCAACACCCCTCAATTATTAATAAATATTATATTACCCCTTGTTTGTTTACGCTAGGGTGATATTACCAATCGGATTCGGTCGAATGACCTCTTATTCACCATCCTTTCGAATTTATGAAAATTAAAAATATTAATTTACATCCTCCATTTAGTTAGTGGATGTAGGAATGGCAATTTAAAACCGACTCAATGGAGACATGACTCTCTGATCTTGATTAAAACTGTTTTTTCTCTAAAAATATCCCCGACGGACTGGAGATGGTATTCAAAAATGAATCCCTGACCATTTTCAGACCGAGGACGATGATACATTCCATAACCCCGGATCCAGCCCGTCTCCCGCCCCATACCCGGTTCCCCGATATGAAATTACCATTGTACCCCTGTATATATATATATATGTTTTCTTTCTGTCTTTTTCTTATTTTAGGGTTAGGGGTTCACACTAAGACACACACATATCGCATTCTCTCTCTGCTCACATCACACGACTACTGTCACCGTCGCTCGGTCGCTCATTTCTTACCGTCATCGTCTCCTTTCTCCAAACTCCATTACCGGCTCAACATCATCTATTACGGTGGATCGCCTTTCTTACGGCTATTCCTTATGCTTTCTCACCGCCAATTTTCAAATGATACTCTCTATCTCTCTATCTTCTCTTTCTCTCTCTCTTTCTCTTTGTTTTTTGCTTTTGTTTTTTAGATCTGGAAGTTCTGGTCACTGGTGATCAGATTCGAGTTTAGGAGTCCCCCTTCAAATCCATTGTCATTTCTACCTAAGGCTAAGGTTTCGAATATATATGTTAGATCTGTTAAATCTGGTGTATGCTAGGGTTTCGCCATTTCTACTATTGAATCTGTTGAATTTGTCGAATATATATGCTAGGGTTTCACCATTTCTACTCTCTCTCTCTTTATTTTTTACATTTGAGCTTAAATCTATTAGATCTATTGAATATATATCTTAAATCTGGTGTATGGGTGTGTTGTTGCTAATGATCCTCAGATCTGGAGCTGAATATATCTGTTAAATATTAAATCTGTTGTTGTTGTTAAATCTGTTAAATCTGTTGTTGTTGTTGTTGTTGTTAAATATGTTGATATTATATGTGTTAAATCTGTTGTTGTTGTTTCTCAGATCCGAGGAATTTTCGAGGTCGGGGAAACCCGATCCTCGTTAGGGGCCAAAGGAGGTGATAGGTTCCCCGTCAAGGATCGGGACTGGAGACGGGGAAATTTCCATTATCGGGGATCGATGACAGGAAATATAATCCCCAGGCCTGGCCCCGTCCGTTGCCATTTTCTAAGTGGATGAGTGGATTGGCTTAGCAACTTGGACTTCATTATTTTGGGCATTTTTTCTAACTATTTTATAGTAATTTTTATTATTTTGCGCTCAATTTTTTTTTATTGTTCATTTTTTCTAATAAAAATAAAGATTAAATTTTCATATTTCATAAATAGTAAATATAATTACTAAATAAAAAATAAAAATTAACATACAAACAAAAAAAAACCCAACTTCATTTTCTCAATGATGTTGGAAAAAATTAATCTACATCCATTGAAATCGTCAATTACGGGCGGATTGATTCAGGCTATTCAATTTTGACAGATCGAATAGATGTTTGCCCACCTTATGTTATGCATATATTTGACACTCTACTATAAAACTTGTATAGATGTCGATTCTCAAAGTTAAAAATGAAAGTACAACTTGAACGGGCTTAGAGCATCCCCACCAAAGCCCCTAAACCCCCCTCCTTACCTATTTTAAGAAGTAAATTGCTCTCTATCCACCTGCATCATATCCCCTAAATAATCCCCTAAATTAGTTTTTGCTACAGTGACTCCCTATTTGTAGGGAGTCACTGTAGCTCCCTTATATATATATATATATATATATTTTTTTTTTGCTTTGCTTTGTTTAGGGACTGCAATACACATTTATGATTTTTATTTTTTAAAAATTTATAATTAAAAATTATATTTTAATAAAATAAAGAAAAAATAGGGAGTTTGTTAATAGAATATAGAAAGAATAGAGAGTTTGTTGAGAAAAATAAATAAAAAAGTGATTTTTAAAATAAGAAATGAATTTTTTAATAATATTTTACGATAAAATTTAGATAAACTAGGGGAATGCTTTTAGTAAGTTGAGAGCCTACTCAGGCCTAGCCCAAGTTTGTACTAAAAGTTGTCTTTGCCTAAGCGTTTAACTTACAACCCACACTGTAAACAGTATAACCTCTTTAAATTAGTAGCCTTGAGACCATCTAAATTCTATTAATTTAGCAAGTTATCAATTTATCGATGAACATGTTATATTTATTCACATATTAAGGTTTGATGAGATTTAAAGTATTATAAGATATATCTATATATTTAACCAATTAAGAGTTTATTGAAATATAATTAGCATAAAGATCAAATATATTCAACTTATTTAAAACAAATGCATACAATAAATTGAATCAAAGCAAATATTACTTAACCCAACACAATCCCTTATTATTTGGTATCTTTAGTTCAAAAATAGCAAAAATAGCTTCTCAATTCAAAAGTGTCAAGAAAAAGAACTCTGATAGATGAAATGTATTATATACTTTTTAGCTAAATATTAATTTATAAAATATTTGGGGTATATAAAATACGAAGGAAATATTTGAAATGTATTATCTTATAATTTTATGAAGATTATTAATTTAGCATGTTGGTCTCTGACAATTTTATTATTTAAGAGAAATTATTAATTTATTGAGTATCAATTTAAAGAGGTTATAATGTATGTCCAAGGTTGATCTTAACAAATTGAACTTGGGGCAAGCGCAAATTGCCATTAAATTTTAGTTTTTTTTATTCTCACTAGGAGTCCTCTTCAACTTAAACTTGACTTTCCTAACTGGTATATCATAATAAGGAATTTCCCCAAATTTGGTTGGGATAAATCTCCTAATGAGTCCTAACCCAACTTAAGAGTTAAATCTCTACTTCAGAATCAACTAATTAGGAGTCATACTTGATTGAGGTTTAGCCAATGTTATCACCTTGACCAATATCTTCTTGCTATGTAGTATGAAACGTGACACTTGCTATGTAGTATGAAACGTGACACTTCAAAAGAGGTTTGGCCAATGTTGCGACCTTAGCCAATATCTTCTCGCTACGTGATATGAAGCGTGACACTTCAAAGTCATGCCACGTGGCCGATGTCCTAGATCCACGTGGCTGTACTTAAAAATAGATAAGACAATACTCATAAGGCTAATCAACATTTAAAATCTTTTTTTGAATTTAACATATTCCTTTGGGTATGATTGTAAAACCAAACTAAGACAAATATAAGTAATCACCTTATTCCATATATGATTACTAAACCCTACTTGTAATGGATGCCAAGGGATTGATTCCATTTTAACAAAATATGAAATTCTTCATTTTTCATCATCGGCACTTTTAGTGAGAAACCAATCAAATTATGGGTTTTCAATAGTAACCATCTATTCTTTATGGCATAAAATAAGAAATATATATATATATATATATTACATGATGCTAAGAATTCATAACAACATCAAAGTGTTCAAATGAAGCAAAACTAATATCAAACGCATTCTTTAATCATCATTGAGTCATTATAAGCAACTAGAATTATTAGTTGATAGAGTAGACCAAATATGTAAAAAAAAAAAAAATTATATACAAATACAACTTTCTGGTTACTCGATACCCAATCTTAAATTTTTATTAGTGAAGAATTTTTGTAATGTACTTGTTTATCTTCTATATATAGAACTAGGGATGGAAATAGGGTTAGCCGATCCGAATAAACCGTCCGGCTCTATATGACCCACATGTTTTTGGGCAATTTTGAGGGTTGCGCAGGTTAAGGGTGTGGATCTAGTTTTGGTATAGTTTGTTGATCGCGGGCTTTACACAACCCACTTGCAAATCACACGCACTTAATAAATTTTATTTTATTTTATTTTTTTTAAATCTTCACCATTGGATGTTATTCATTACCCTATATTAGATATTTTTTTTATTGTAAACCTAAGTAGCAAAACTGGAGGTTTCAAACTTTTCTTTTTCTTTTTTTTTTTGTTTTATTTGATTTCTTTATGGTTTTGGATGAAGTTTATGAACAAGTCATTTTAGTTTTAGTTATTATTATTGTTATCACATTTTGGATGAATGTAAAATTAATGGAAAACTATTAAATAATAGTAAACAAGTCAAAAAAACGAGCCAAAAAACATAAGTCCAATAAGAAAATCACATGAAAAAAATAAAAATGTAAACAGCCTAACCAATTTGTACCCACTTGCAAAACCGACTAATCCACCCACACAAATCGTAGCCCACAGTTTGGGCAGATGCAAGTCCATTTTCTTCAACCCAAATTTATGCGGGTTGAATCGGGCTGACCCGCACTAGGCCAAAACTGGCCGGCCAGCAGCCCTAAAAAGAACATGTGCATATGTAAAACTAGTGGCAACCCGTGCTATGCACGGGAATGTATAATTTAAATAATTTATTATACTCATTTTTTTATTATAAAATAAAAAATTCTTATAAATTTAAAATATAATAGGGAGTTATAACTAACAAATATTTTGAATATGATAACTATCTAATACCTAAGTTCATACATTCATTTTTTCCATAAATTTGTCATTTGAAACATTGATTATAAAATTATCTTAGTCCAAGTAAGTCATTTAGCAGCATGAACTATATTTCTATTGGACATTATTATAGCTTTAAAAACAAATAATGTAAAAATGGGTACTATTACAAATAATGTAAAAATTTAAAAATGAATACTGCCTAACCAATTGTGACATTGTTGATGATTGAATGTAACTCGAATCTTAAATGCAGAGTTTGAACAAAACTTTATACCCAATATACAAATACTAAAAAAACTCGATGATATGTTAGAATATATAGCTGAAGTGTGAAGCATTTGAAAAATAAGATAGAAATGAAATTGGAGATCATTATCAGATAGAAATAAATTTAAAGATAATTATTAGATTAAAGATTAAAATAAATTAAAAAAAGGGATCATATGAAAAATAAAATAAAAATAAAGTTGGAGATAATGATAGGATTGGGGATAAAAAAAAATTAAAAAGGAAGAAATAAGAAATAAAGATAAATGAAGATACTGGAGAAGATTAAGCAAAACAAAAAATTAATAAAAAGAGATAAAGGGTCTTAGATAAAGTAAAAAATTTAAAATAAAAACAATATTAAGAGAAAGAAATTTTTTTATTGGAGAAAAATAAGGATGACAAAAAATAAAAAACATAACTTTGAGATAGCGACATGGAGGAAATAGAATCTTAACTCTGATTAAGAATTGAGAATTGAGACTTTGAAAATTTTAGAGAACACACTATTTGTTTATATATATAGTATAGATATATACATAGGTAAAAAGATAGATATCAAATCTAATTTGAAAAGTAAAGATAAAAGTAAAATAAACATTCTACAAAAAAAGAAGAGAGAAATGTGGGAATTCGGTTGCTGATAATCAAAATTTAAAAAAGATAAGATATTTATGAGTAATTATGTATGAGTAGAAGATAATTTAATTTTGTTTGTTATATCAAAATAAAGGCATATATATTTTATTGAATAGTAGCAAATAAATTTACTTTTTTAATAAAGTTTTAATAGAATAAAATATATTTAATTAAATATATTTTTTATTTTTCCCAAAATTTTAAAATTGAGAAATCGTGTTTAAGGTTTTGAAGTTGTTGTGTGTGTGTACTTAATTGGGTGTATATTGGTTGCAGATGATCAGAAGAACTCTCATTTGAGAGAATTTGAAGGAGCAAAGGTGAGATTAACTTCATGCAGAGCTGATCTTTTTGATTTCGAGAGTTTACGCGAAGCCATTAATGGGTGTGATGGCGTGATAGACATGAAATAAAATAAAATAAATTATATTAAATTCAAGATTTGATGAGTTTCGAATCTGATTAAATTGAAAAATAAATGCAAATCACAAATTAAAAAGTAAGCAAGCCCAAATCATGCAAAATGTAATGATGAAGAAAATGAAAAGATGTGTATGAATTGAAAAATATTAGAAAAAAATATATATACACACAAAAGTAATAGACACTGGAAAAATACGTATAAAGTAATAAATAATATTAGGAGCATAAAAATGGAGAAAATGAAAAGATGTGTAAATGAACTGAAAAATATTAGAAAAAAATATATACACACAAAGTAACAAACACTGAAAAAATGCATATAAAGTAAGAAATAATATTACACGGACCTTGTAATGATTTTCACAGATCATCAAACTTGCAAAATATAACAATGGAGATGATGAGTTATTTTGAGGAAAGATAGGTAGATGAGAGAATGATTGAATGTAATAATGGAGAAGATGAAAAGATATGTAGATAAACTGAAAAATATTAGCAAAAAGAAATATATACACACAAAAGTAATAAACACTGAAAAAATGCATATAAAGTAATAAATAATATTATGAGCATAAAAATAAAGAAGATGAAAAGATGTGTAGATGAATTGAAAAATATTGAGAAAAGAAATATATACACACAAAGTAACACACTAAAAAAATACATATAAAATAAGAAATAATATTACACCGATCTTGTAACGATTTTTCCATATCATCAAACTTGCAAAATGTAACAATGGAGAAGATGAGTGATTCTGAGAAAATAAAAGATGGGTAGATGAGAGAATAATTGAATTTGACTGGAATAAACTAAATACAAAAACATGTGTGTGGAAGTTGTAGGAGTCATGGGTTTTTTTCTTTTTCTTTTTTTTTTTTTAAATTGAGATTGAGAGTGGGATAGATATTATTGTGGCTGATATATTATTGTGGCTGATAGATATAGATGAATATTTTATTATTTTGAGATAAACATATTATGGGTGATGGATATGGATCAATATTTTATTATTTTATATTTTATATAGGAAGAGAAAGTGAGAAGTCTTGAAGAGTGGAAAGAGATATGAAGAGAAGTGCCACGTAATATTTGTTTTTCTTCAAAATTATGAGAATTTAGGATTCAAGTTTTTGAGCCTTTTAACTTAACAACTACATTTGAGTGAAAAGGCTTGAAGAGTGGAAAGAGATATGAAGAGAAATGCCACGTAATATTTGTTTTTCTTCAAAATTATGAGAATTTAGGATTCAAGTTTTTAAGCCTTTTGACTTAACAATTACATTTGGTTTCTTTTTATTTTTTTTATTTTTCATTTTTAAATTGAGATTGAGAGTGGGATAGATATTATTGTGGCTGATAGAGATGGATGAATATTTTATTATTTTGAGATAAACATATTATGGGTGATGGATATAAATCAATATTTTATTATTTTATATTTTATATAGGAAGAGAGAGTGAGAAGACTTGAAGAGTGGGAAGGGATATGAAGGGAAGTGCCACGTAATATTTATTTTTCTTCAAAATTATGAGAATTTAGGATTCAAGTTTTGGAGCTTTTTGACTAAACAACTACATTTGGTTATATATATAGTATAGGTAGATAGATAGATAGATAGATAGATAGTATAGATGTGAGAAGGGTTCACTGCTGTGAGAAGCTCCCTGCAGTGCTTGCTGCGTGGCCAAAAGCGGCGTCGTTTAACAAGTATACTAGTCTAGTTTGTTCTCTGTGAAAACACAATTGTATATTATAAAAAAAAATTCTTTTATTTTTGCCATTTATTATTATTATTTATAATGTACATGTTATGTATTTTTTTTTGACAAATATAATATAATTTTTTAATAGAGTTATGACGATTTTTGTATAAGAAATAAAATTATGCATTTTGTGGTAATGTTACATATTTTATGGTTAAAAAATGTTTGAATGAAAAAATTATGTAACCTTAACTTAATTTTTGAATTTAACTCATCTAAAAAGTGACATAACATTTGTGACAAAAATACAAAACATATATTAAAAAATTGCATAATAAGGGTGTATATGGTTCACAATGTGCCAAATGTTTGTCATTTTTTTGATGAGTTATGACAATTTAGGATTCAAAAATTAAGTTAAGGTTATATTATATAATTTTTTGATAGAGTTACGATAATTTGTGTTTCAGAAATAAAATTATTCATTTTGTGATAATGTTACATATTGTATGGTTTGAATGAAAAAAATATGTAACCTTAACTTAACTTTTAAATTATAAATTATCTTAACTCATCTAAAAAATGACATAACATTTGTGACAAAAATATGAAACATATATAAAAACTTTGCATAATCAGTGTGTTTATGGTTCACAGTGTGTCAAAAATATGAAACATATATATTAAAAAAAAAATTACATAATAAGGATGTATATAGTTCACACTGTGCCAAATGTTATGTTATTTTTTTTGATGAGTTATGACAATTTATTCAAAAATTAAGTTAAAGTTACAATTTTTTTTATTCAAGCATTTTTTAACCATAAAATTGTAATATTACTACAAAATGCATAATTTTATCTCTAAATCACATATTGTTGTAACTCTATCAAAAAATTATATAATATTCGTCACAAAAATACATAGGACGCACGAAATAATTTACATAATAAAAAAAGTTGGCAAAAAAAAAAAGAAGAATAAAATTTTATAACATACAATTGTGTTTTTCCCAACCCATTCACAGAGAACAAACCAAACCATTATACTTGTTAAACCAAAAACACATGAAACACGACCGCTTTTGTCCTCGCAACAGCAGCAGGGAGGGGCTCATAGTGGTGACCCTCCCTCTTGTAAAATAGGAGAGAGGGAGTTATGGATTACATTTTTTTTACCTTAAATGAAGTCAAGTTTATATACATATTACCTTAATGCTGTATTTGGTTGAGGGATTCAGGGAGGGATTTGGAAATAAAAAGGGAAAACGTATGTGAAATTATTTGAAATGTAGGTATGTTTTATTCTCATTTCACTTACATTTTCTCTTTTCCTTTCAAAATCTTTTTTCAAATCCTCAAACCAAACACAGCGTAAATGAATTAGTAAATGTGGGGATATATTTTCTGAGTACCAACACGTGGCCAAGGTGACACCGACGTGTCAGCCGGGGTGCCACGTGTCTTGGTCGTGACGCCGAGGTTATCTCGGCTAGGCCGAGGTTATCTCCGAAGATATCAGAGTCCGGGATAAGCAGATAGGGGACAAGAGTCCAAGAATGAGGAAGGACCTCAGCATGGATAAGGATAAAACTCTTAGGGAGTTTATCTTTATCTATTAGAGAGTAGAAGATAAGCACTGAGCAGAAGTCCATTGAAGCTAGGCTTCTATTTGGACTAGGATTGTGTTGGCCATAAAAGAGAGGCACCCCCATGGGTCTAAGGTACGCAATTTATACTTAGAATAGTGAATTAAGCACTTTTGATATCTTTGAGAGATAACTGACTTGATCATCGGAGTGCCCCCGGGTGGACAAACCACCGCCAGAATCTCTTCTTTCTGTTATAGGTCATTCGGACGCCATTTATTTTGTCAATGCTCTCCAGTTGAATACTGAGTTGGTAGTGTGGTCAGAAATTCACACACACAATTTGGTGCCGTCTGTGGGAAAGAAAGGAGAATAGATGGCCAACGACGGATAGAAAGAGAAGATTGGGGATAACACTCCTACTGGGAGTGGGAGACCTATTGACCTTGACGTCGAAGAAGACAATTATAACAAAGAAACTCGTAACCAGAATCACGGAGGGAAGGACGTCGGCCAGGAAGGCGACGTACCAAAGAAAACAGACCAAAGCGGGTACTATAACGAGGATAACCTCCAGGTATGGAAAGACAGATGCCTACGGAGGGACGAAGAGATGAAGCGGATGGCGAACAAATTGGCAGACTGTAATCGGTCGTCAATTTCATGATGTAAAACAACGTCATGCAGCCACCGTTCCCGCTACAAGACACGCCGATTCCAGAGGCCAACGCCCAGAAAGGAGGGCAGAAAATAATCCCTGTAGCCCCCCAACACGCCAAGAGCAAAAAACACTCTCACCGGCCGTCAAGGGAGGTCGGGCGAGGAGAGTCGAGAATGGAAGAATCTCGAATGACATATTGCCCCAGGGAGGCAGACCCCAGAGAACATCGGCATGTTCAAAGACAGGAGTTGTGCTTCGACACAACTAATGGAGAAAGGTCGAAAAGGGCTTACAATGAAGCTGAGAGCAGTGCACCTAAAAGATTGAAATCAGGAGATAGCCGAGCTCCTAGGCAGACCAAGGAGGACTTGAGAGATTACCTCAAGAGGAAGCAACAGAATGCCGAGGTAACTTCCCCTGTTAGGCCGAGAACACCATTCTCGGTGGAGTTGGACAAATTTGAGGCACCAAAAAGATTCAGTATGCCGAGGTTCCAGATATACGATAGGAAATCGGACCCCAACTTCCACGTTGGATTATACCTGAACTCGATGGCACTGTATACTGGGAACAAGCCGTTGCTCTGCAAGGTGTTCCCCTCATCCTTCGGGGAGATTGCATCGGATTGGTTTCACAAATTGCTGAAGGGAAGTGTGAAGACCTGGGAAGGCTTGGCCGAGATGTTCATGGCCAGGTTCGTGACAAACAAACTACAGTCATTAAGGGTGGACGCCCTGATGGCTTTGAGAATCAGTGAGGATGAAGACCTTAGGGCCTACGCAAAAAGGTATTATGAGGTGTTCAACCGAATACCCAAGTGCAACCAAGGGGTGGCGGTCGTGTCTTTCAAGAATGGCCTAAAAAATGATTGTGCACTACGAAAGTCATTGGCAAAGACATTGCCAAAAAGCATGGAGGAGCTTATAGCCAGAATTGAGAAATATGCCAGAGCCGAGGAAGACACGCCAGGGATTAAGGCGACAAAGCAAGAGAAAGGAAATGGCTCGCCGAAGCGAGGCTAAGGTAACAACGGATCCAACAAACAAGAGATAGGACTGAGAACCGCATAAGCAATCACAACTGTATTCCGAATCCCAATTCACAAAGTCCTGGATAAAATCCGAACCCAACCCTATTTCAGGGCACCGGCTAGGGTACCAGGAGAGTTTATGGGAAGAAGCCTTGGTAAGCATTGTGCTTACCATAATGAAGATGGACATCTGACTCAGGGTTGCAGAGCCCTGAAGTCACACCTAGAAGACCTGGTAAAGCAAGGCCATTTGAGGGACCTTGTAGATTAGGCCAGGACAAGGGAAGAACAAGCAAGATTACCTCAGGCACTAGCAACTCCACCCTCCCCAGCACAACAACCTCAGGCAGGCGGACCTCGGGTAATTAATGTAATTCACTCGAAGGTCAACGAGAACAAAATTCGGGGGGAGACCCAGAAGGTAAAGCACTTGCAGCATGCGTACCAGGTTCGGCAGAAAAGACCTCGGGCTGAGGAGTGTCAGGGACCAATGGTGTCCTTTACTGAAGCCGACCTGGAGATGGTCCAATATCCGCACAACGATGCCTTGGTAGTATCCCTCTAGGTTAAGGAGTGTCGAGTGAAGCACATCCTAATTGACCAAGGCAGCTCTTGTGACATCATGTATGTCAGATGTTACAAGGAGCTTGACCTTCACCCAGACGATATGGAGCAATCCAATGGCCCAATGGTCGGGTTCAATGGAACGCCGACATGACCACTGGGAGCAGCAAACTTGGAGGTGCAGGCTGGCACCAAGAAAATAAAGACAGAGTTCACCATAATCGACACACCCTCCCCTTACAATGTTATCATGGGGAGGCCATGGTTGCACGCAATGGGGGTTGTTCCTTCAACATTGCATTAGTTATTGTGATTCCCAACAGAGCATGGGATAGAGGAGGTTAGAGGGGATCAGCTGCAGGCAAAGAACTGCTCCATGGCAGTAATGAAATCCACCTGCAGCATATGAGAACCAGAAAGGGCAGAGATCGAAGATGAGGACATGGAAGTCCTAGAAGACATCGGCAAAGAGCCAGCCGAGAAGAGTGAAAAAGCTCTAAAGAAAATCCTCGTCCACCAGGGAGATGAAGAACGCTTCTTCCTTCTCGGCTCGGGCTTAGCCGAAGAAGAAGAAAAAGAGCTGGAGGCGTTCTTGAGAGCAAACATTGAAGTGTTTGCCTAGACGCCTTATGAAATGTCAGGCATTGACCCCGAGGTCACTTGCCATAAACTGAACGTAGACAGGTTGGCCAAACCCGTGATCCAACGGGCAAGAAGACCGACGTTGCTGCATGTTGAGACAGTGAAAGAGGAAGTAGACAGACTTCTGGAGGCCAGAGCCATTCGAGAGGTAAATTACCTGACATGGCTATCGAATACAGTGGTGGTGAAGAAAAAGAATGGTAAATGGAGAGTCTGCGTGGACTTTACTAGCCTGAACAAGGCCTGTCCCAAAGACAGTTTCCCATTACCCAAGATAGACCAACTGGTGGATGCCACTTCAGGGCATCGAAGGATGAGCTTCCTAGATGCCTACAGCGGGTACCATCAAATAGCCATGTACCCTCCAGATGAGGAGAAGACTGCGTTTATCACCCCAAAAGGGCTGTATTGCTACAGAGTGATGCCTTTTGGGTTGAAAAATACAGGAGCAACTTACCAGAGATTGGTAACCAAAATGTTCAAACACCTGATTGGCCGAACAGTGGAAGTTTACATCGATGACATGGTCGTGAAGACCAAGGAATCTGAAGGTCATATGTCCGACCTAAAAGCAGTATTTGATATCCTTAAATCATATCGGCTCCGACTCAATGCATCCAAGTGTGCATTTGGAGTTAGATCTGGTAAATTCTTGGGATACCTAGTGACCAGAAGGGGCATTGAGGCCAGCCTAGATCAGATCAAGGCCATCTTAGAGTTCAAGAGCCCGACGTCGGCAAAACAGGTGCAGATGCTGACTGGAAGGGCTGCATCCCTGAATAGGTTCATAAGCAGAAGCTCAGACAAGTGCAAACCTTTCTTCAGCTTAGTGAAGAAAGCCACAGACTTCTTATGGACCGAAGAGTGCGAAGCCGCCTTGGGCGACTTAAAGAAGTATCTAACCACGGCTCCAGTCCTCTCAAATCCAGAACCTAGAGAGGAGCTGTTCCTATACTTAGCAGTTTCGGAACATGCGGCAAGTGCAGTGGTAATCTGAGAAGAAAAATGGGAGCAAATGACGGTTTACTATGTAAGCAAAACCTTGGCTGATACAAAAACCAGGTATTTACCCTTGGAGAAGTTAACACTGGCCTTAGTAATGGCCTCAAAGAAGCTAAACCATTACTTTCAAGTCCACAAAATTGTGGTGCTAACTGAACATCCCTTGAAGTCCCTGTTGCAACAGGGAGATCTGACAGATAGAATAGCCAGATGGGCAGTGGCCTTGGGCCAGTATGACTTGGAATACAGACCCAGAACAACAATCAAAGGCCAAGTCTTGGCCGACTTTGTGGCCGAATTCACTCCAAGAGCCATCGTACATTGGGTTCCATTGAGCCGAGGTGAATGATGTCCAAATAAGCAAAGAGGAGCCCAGCCGAAGGCAACAGAACAAAGGAAAGAAGAAAAACTCAGACCCTGCAGCATTTACATCGGTGACTCCTTTCGATTGTTTGTTGATGGGAGTTCAAACCGACAAGGAGCAGGGGCAGGAGTAGTACTGGTATCTTTAGATGGACAGATATTAGAACAGTCCATTCGTTTGGGGTTCAAGGCCTCAAACAATGAAGCAGAGTATGAAGCATTGATTGCAAGACTGAAACTGGCATTAGCAGTAGAAGCAGATGAGGTGATAATATTCTGTGACTCTCAGCTTATAGCCAACCAGACAACAGGCGAGTTCGCAGCCCCGAGACGAAAGAATGTCGGCTTATGTAAAGGAGGTTGGCAGATTGGTGGCCCTGTTTTAGAATTGCCGACTATAGTAGATTAGCCGAGATGATAATAGCCACGCTGATGCCCTGGCCAACTTGGCTAGTGCAATATAACCTGGAAAAGCAAGGACGATAATGGTTGACTACTTATCGGGCTCGAGCATCGAACCACTGACCACAGAACATGAAGCAATGTGTGTGGACATGGAACCAAGCTGGATGGACGCAATAATAGCATTCTTGAAAGAAGGAAAACTGCCAGATGATCATAAGGAGGCACACAAGATCAGATTGAAGTCGGCAAGATTCAGCCTGACAGCAGAGGGACATCTCTACAGAAGATCCTTCACTGACCCCTTTTAAGGTATGTACATCCTTCACAAGTTGAAGATTTTCTGTATGAAATACATGAAGGAATATGTGGAAGCCACGCTGGGGGCAGATTACTTGCTCATAGGGCCATTACCTAGGGGTGGTATGGTGGCTCTACATGTAGAAAGATGTAGAAGCCTATATCAAGAAGTGTGAACAGTGCCAAATGTTTGCACTTCTGATACACCAACCAGTACCAACTAGCAGCAGACCTAAACCCAGTATCCAGTCCTTGGCCGTTTGCCCAATGAGGCATGGATCTCGTTGGAAAACTGCCACAAGCAACTGGGCAAAGGAAGTACCTGCTGGTAGCAATAGATTACTTCACCAAGTGGATAGAAGCCGAACCCCTTGCCAAGATCCAAGACGTGGACGTGAAGAACTTCATTTGGAAAAATATCATTACTTGGTTTGGGATCCCGAGAGCACTAGTTGCAGACAATGGAACACAGTTTGACAGTAAGCTAATCAAGAGCTTCTGTGAAAAGTTCAAAATCAAGAATTATTTTTCCACCCCAAGTTTTCCTCAAAGCAATGGACAATTAGAAGCATCCAACAAAGTCATCTTGGATGGGATTAAGAAGAGGCTACAAGCAGCAAAGGGAAAGTGGGTGGATGAACTGCCAAGTGTACTCCGGGCATATAAGACTACGCCGAGAAGATCAACTGGGGAATCCCTATTTGCCATGGCTTATGGCACAGAAGCAGTCATTCCTCTGGAAGTTGGCATCCCAGGGATCAGAACTTAGGGAGTAGAGAATGGGACTAATGATGTATTATTAGCCCGAGATCTGGATCTGTTAGAAGAAAGAAGGGAGAGAGCTGCAATTCAACTGGCAGCTTACCAGCAGCAGCTTGCCAGGGCCTATAATAAGAAGGTCAACCCAAGGGAGTTTCAAATCGGTGACCTCGTCTTAAGAAAGGTCGTCGGCAACAAGAAGGATCCCAGAGAGGGCAAGCTTGGCCCGAATTGGGAGGGACCCTATAAAATCATCTGGGTGTTGGGCAATGGGGCATATCGGTTTGAAGATAACGAGGGCAAAGAGTTGCCAAGGCCCTGGAATACTTGCAATTTAAAATTTTTCTATCATTAGATTTGCTTGTTTTTTGTTATTTGCCGAAGTAATAAATAAAGTTTTAGCTTGATTTTTCTACACTTATGATTTACTTGACGAGGTTTCTGGAATACATGCATAATGAGAACCCAAGTGAATCTTAAGTTCACAATAGGGGACAAAGAGTTGGAAAATGGTTCCTGGAGAGATAGAATATACAAGCTAAAATTAGTTTAACACTTGTTGAAATTTGAGAAAAATTTACAAGTTGAAGTTAAACCGAGATTATGTTTAACACTTGTTGAAATTTGAGAAAAATTTACAAATTGAAGTTAAACGGAGATCATGTTTAACACTTGTCGAAATTTGAGAAAAATTTACAAGTTGAAGTTAAACCGAGATCATGTTTAACACTTGTCGAAATTTGAGAAAAATTTACAAGTTGAAGTTAAACCGAGATCATGTTTAACACTTGTCGAAATTTGAGAAAAATTTACAAGTTGAATTTAAACCGAGATTATGTTTAACACTTGTTGAAATTTGAGAAAAATTTACAAGTTGAAGTTAAACCGAGATTATGTTAACACTTGTTGAAATTTGAGAAAAATTTACAAGTTGAGGTTAAACCGAGATCATGTTTAACACTTGTTGAAATTTGTGAAAAATTTACAAGTGAAGTTGAACTGAACACTTGTTGAAATTTGTGAAAAAATTTACAAGTTAAAGACTAAGGTTGTAAGTACTTATGTACTTGCCGATGTAAATCGGTGGGTATAACCGAGGTATTTCATCCCGAGAAGATTACACAGTTAAGGTGTACATTGAAGATATGCAAAATATTCTATAGTGTAAGGGTCATACAAGAGCAGTAAAGGGAAGACAAACATACAAGTATTCAGAAGAAGAAGTTGTATTTACATTCAAAAGATGGAATGTCGGCCACATAAAGAGCTTGCATTGATTCAAAAAGAGAAAAAAAAAAAGAAGAAGTACAAAGTACAGAAAAAAGAAGGAGAACATCAAATTAAGACTCTTCGACGGCACCGGATGGTTGAGTCTATAGTTCGAAAGACTGCTGGGAAGACATCTCGGCAGCCTTCTTAGCCACGAGCTCGACATCTATTTCCTGAAGGGTTTGGTCGAGGCTCTTATCGGGGATAGGCGCGTCTGAGGTTGCCTTCTCAGGAGTAACATCTTTTGGGACCTCCTCACCCTCATTCTCCTGAGTCAAGTCCAGGACTTGCTTATTTGGAGTAGGGGACTTGACCCTAGCAGCCTCCTTGGTCTTCCTCACCAACGCTTCCTCTTCAGACTCAGAATCGTCTTTAGATTGGCTTGGAGTAGGGAGGCATGGCAAGACAAGTACGTCGGCATTTCTGAGAGGGGAGTCCTCGGGGACGTCAAGCTTTTTTAGAGCAGCCATCCAACCAAGGGTGAAACCCTTATTGCATGCCTGCTTCACCTGACGCTTGTAGTTCGCCGTGACATCGGCCACCCCTTCAGCGTACGCCTTTTCGTTGGCAGCCTTGATCTCGGCCTCTTTGGTTGCCAAGGCATTTTGCAGTTCTTTCTGGGCCTCGGCCATCTTGGCCTCAGCTTCTTTCTTTTCGGCTGTGAGGACTTTAGCGATGGCCTCTGCAGCATCCGTTTTTTCCTCGGCTTCGTCTTTAGCCTTAATGGCTTCCTCAGCCTGGTCTGACAAAGTCTTCATCTTGGCCTCAGTCTTCTTAGCGGCCCTTTGTAGACTAGAAACCTCCCTTATTTGTCAGCCAACTCCTTCCTCATTTCGAAAGATTGCATGGAGAAGGAGTGGGCATGCTGGATCGCCTGAAAGAAAATGAACAAAACAAAATTTAGTAAAATTCTTTGAGTACGAAGGGATAGAGAAAGAAAAATACCAAGTATGAAAGACTTACTTGAATAGAATGTTAGAGCATCAAAGCGAAGTTCTCATACTAGCTCATCTCGGCATTACAATCAAGATCTCCAAGAATGAGCAAAGCTGTACTAAAAGCAACGCTGACGTTAACATCGTCGGCACTATCGCCGACTCTAACCGGCCTGTCTTCCAGAGTGATTTGGGGGCCCAGGGGGAGTCAGACTTCATGGAGCCCGAAGCTGTTGCAGATTCGGACCTCGGCCTCTTTGACCAAGTTGATTGAGACGGTTCGGCCTCGGCGGGCCTCTTCTCGGGGACGGAGGAGGTCTTCTCGCTCGAAGCCAACTTCGAAATTGGCAAGGTGTCCTCAGTATCAATCTGAGTCACCGTTGCCTTTGGCTGAGCCTTCTTTATTCTTTTGGGCTTTGGCACTGGTTGAGGCTGGGACCGCGCTGATTGAGCGTTGACAGTGTCGGGAATGTTGGCTAGAAAGTCCTCTGCGACTGCCTTCTTGTGACCAATTTCGGCAGGAATTACAGTTCTACGACGGCGTTGGCGTTGAGATGGTGGGATCAGATATAGAGCCGAGGTTGACGGTTGCTCAGTTGGATCAGATGTCGATCCTTGGTCTGGCCGAGATGACGAGGCTGTTGGAGGAGTTGTGGCGGAAGGGGGAGAATTACTTTTCTTTCTCTTTGGGACGTCAGGAAGCACCGACTTGTAGGTTGGGATGAAATTCAGAAGCAAAGGAGCTCTCCGCTTGTGGACTGGCAAATCTAATAACTTCTTCAAGTCCTTGCTGGGGAATAAAGACTTGTGAAAGCCCTTTGGTGGCTGGGGAAGAACTACAAAAAGAAGAGCACAGACGTTAGAACAAAGTATTGAAAACTGTAAAAAATAGAGAACAAGAAAAAGTGACACTTGGCCCTTACCATCTCCTTTCCCGAAAACTGTTCGGCTTAGGGGATAAAGGTGGAGGTCATCGTTTGGTTGAAATTCCCAGTTGCCTGAGACGATGAAATAATCATCTCCAGCACCCTTGTTTGAGTCTGGGAGGTCGGCAATGAGCTTGTACTCAGTGGACCTCGGCTTGAGGTAATAGATGTGGCATTTTTCCGATTTCAGGCAACACATAGTGTAGCAGTATTGGACGTCGGCTAAGGTAACCCTAGCATTCTCTTGTTTGGCTAAGGCTATTATACCATTGATGACTCGGTAGGAATTGATGGCGAGCTGCATTGGGTTCAACTTATAGTAATGAAGTATCTCACGGAAAAATGTGTCAAGTGGAAACCGAAGTCCACACTCGATAAAGGCCACTACTGGGAAAGGCATGAGGTTTACATCAGGCATAATGGAATCCTCGTCCCCTGCCAACCTGAGGTGGACGTCGGCAGGGATGGAAAATTCCCGCCTAAAGTATTCTAACTTGATCGGGTGTCTACCCTATGCTTCCACATACCCATAACGTTGGCTTAATTAGAGGAGTTGGATTTCAGAAGAGAGTGTTTTGGAAGGGTTGGAGAGACCTCGACAAAACCTAAAGTTCACGATGGGGTAAGAATTTGTGAAAATCATAGGGGGATTCGTTTCAGTTTTTCCTAAGATTCGTGTGTTCTAGGGCAAGATCTCAAACCTAAGTCTAAGCAAATGAGGATTGAAGGCAAGAATCTGGAGAAAATACAGAAAACACAAACAAGAGCAATGATTCATAATCAAGAATAGTGGTGAATCACCAAGAACACCGTGACAGAGTGTGTGCAAGGGTACAAGGCCAAGAACAGTGGCAAAAGTGAACCAATTTGTGAGTAGTGTGTGAATATTCAAGAAAGGATTGGGCAAAAACAAAATCATAAAGCAAACATACTCAATTGTTTAAGGTACAGATTAAAATAATCGAAGACATGAGCAAGTTCGCAGAAATATCAGAGTTTAAAGTAAATCAAGAACTAAAACCAGGAGGAACAGTGACTTACCAGAAAAAGTGAGGCCGGTGTGGGGATCGCCGAAGTCAGACGACGGTTGCAAAAGCGACAGAGCGGTAAAAATCATGCCGGAAGAGGTGAACGGAGCAAAGTTACAGAGCTTGAAATCTGGAACAATGGCGTATTCTGAAGAGAGAAGTTAGAGAGAGAAAGAGTTGGAGCTTGGGAACGAGGATACAAAAGTGAAGAGACGGAGAGAGAGAATTGATTTTGATCAAAACGCGGAGAATGGCCGCAAAAACCATCAATGCGTCTAGGGTAACGTGCTTGTCAGACGGCGCACCTAGACACAAGACGACTTACAAGCGCGTGTCGGATACGGTCCAGTGGGGGACGAACGCATGGCAGAAACGGTTGATTTATTTTGCATGACAGCTCATGTGCGTAACAAAACTCTTGGAGTTCTTGGTTTAAATGAAGCAATGACCTCGGCTGATAGAAAGATCTCGGCTAAATAACTCAAATGAACTAGGTTATTGGTTCTAAAGTCCTTGATGAGGCAGACTACAGGACCTGGTTATGTGAAGCCGGTGAATTGGATAATATAGCAAGATAGTTGACTGTGCACGATATAGGTTCCATCACCTCAGGATGCCGAGGTAATAGAACCTAGGGGGAAGTTGTGGGGATATATTTTCTGAGTACCAACACGTGGCCAAGGTGATGCTGACGTGTCAGCCGGGGTGCCACGTGTCCTGGTCGTGACGCCGAGGTTATCTCGGCTAGGCCGAGGTTATCTCCGAAGTTATCGGAGTCCGGGATAAGCGGATAGGGGATAAGAGTCTAAGAATGAGGAAGGACCTCAGCATGGATAAGGATAAAACTCTTAGGGAGTTTATCTTTATTTATTGGAGAGTCCAAGATAAGCGCTGAGCAGAAGTCCATTGAAGTTAGGCTTCTATTTGGACTAGGATTGTGTTGGCCATAAAAGAAAGGCACCTCCATGGGTGTAAGGTACGCAATTTATACTCAGAATAGTGAATTAAGCACTTTTGATAGCTTTGAGAGATAACTGACTTGATCGTCGGAGTGCCCTCGGGTGGACGAACCACTGCCGGAATCTCTTCTTTCTGTTACAGGTCATTCGGGCGCCATTTATTCTGCCAGTGTTCTCCAGTTGAATACTGAGTTGGCAGTGTGGTCAGAAATTCACACACACAGTGAACATAAGTGAATTTATATTTTCGTGAACATTTTAATGGATAATGTGAAAGCACTTAAGATTCCCAAAAGTGATAAGTAAGAATTCCATAATTTTAAAATATTATGTAATATTATTTGTGTGGTACTTTAAACAAATAATATAATAAAAAACTTTACGAGTAGAATATTGCGACTCAGTTCTGTTAAGTAGTTGAGAGATAAGTCATGATCACTTAAGTTATTTTATAGTTCTTCATTTATCAAAAACTCGATACATCCAACTATGGACATGTTGGCCTTGTTTCGTTTGTCTCTTAAGGCTCAGTTTAATTAGATAGATTATAAAAGAAAATAAAAGAAAAAGGAAAA
Organism: Camellia japonica; assembly: GCA_030407325.1. Taxonomy (NCBI): domain Eukaryota; kingdom Viridiplantae; phylum Streptophyta; class Magnoliopsida; order Ericales; family Theaceae; genus Camellia; species Camellia japonica. The sequence goes on along the minus strand of JAPPVO010000032.1, from coordinate 75,857,489 downwards.
AATAATTTTTTATGTGTTTGTTGTTGTACAAATTATGTAACTTAAATATAATAAACAAACATATTCATACTTAATTAAATCAATTTATAAAATAAGAAATCATGGGATTACATCATATAATTTAATAAACAGAAATACATATAACAAAACTTCAGAAAAAGATAGCAAATCGAAACCTGTGTAATATCATAGCCTCCTTAAAACAAATTCAGTGCCTCACCGTAGGTGCTGGATGTATGTTGACATCTGTCTCCCAGGATATGACGGTTTAGACTCGCTAACGCAGAAGCACCTTCTGTTTAGCTTTGGTGAACCGACAATGACAGCATTCTCTCACTCAAGAAGAAGAATATAGGAGCAGAGTGACTATATAATATGGAAGCCAAAAATTCTGTGTAGAAACCAAGGAAGATGACCTATTTTTATACACAATGGGGGAGAGAAAAAGAGCCTTCCAGCTATGAAGGTTAGCAACAAATGCAGCCAATTACTCCTACAAAACTGATGGAGTAATGCACAAAACTGATGGAGAATAAGTGTGTGAGTTACACGCTCTATATACACATGTGTGCAGTGGCGGAGCTAGAAAATCAAATTAGAAGGGGCACTTATTAATTACAATATCGAAAATTTTTACAAAAAATATTTCACGCAAGTTTTTACAATTGATTTCGAGTAACATCAAAAAAATAATGTTATTTATAACTAGTGTATCATGGACAATATAAAAAAAATATAGATATAAGTCTTAAAATAAATTATATAATGATAAATTATTTTTTTATACAAAATTTTATTAAAAATTTAATATAATTGTAATATCACATCATCATTAGTATGTGATATCACTAACTAATAGTAAATAAACACATAGAGAGTGAACCTCATATATGTAACTAACAATCTAATAAATTTCATATATTTATAGTGTGATTACTTATACTTGCATGTCAATAACAATGACATCACCGTTACATTCAAAAAAAATTATAAAATTTTCATAGATAATATGGTTTATAATAGTCTCTTCATTTTCAATCAAAATAACCATTATTGTTCTCATAATTTTAAAATGTCAAAATATTTTCTTTATATTTGCAAAAAAAAAAAAAAAAAAAAAAGCCCGAAATCCAGGGGGGGCATGTGACCCCCCTGGTCCTCACTTTTTTCCGCCACTATATGTGTGTATATCTGTAGCCACCAAACAGACCTAGCCCAAAAAGATTAGGTTGATGGGCCACCAATCCGGCCCAGTCCATTACCGCAAGCTCAAGTCCCAAGATCTACGGACCCTGAACCCGAACTCGGTCTAGATAGGTGGAGCGCGTGCGCGTATGACAATATTTGCATAGCCAACTTGGACTATAATTTTGGCTCAAGCCCATCCATGAAGTAACTATAACTTCATTCCTTCGGAAAATTTGGATACCTCAAAGGGCTTATGCCTTTATCAAAATATTGAGGTTTAAATACCCAACAAAACTTTACGTTACAATCAATGTGGGATTGGTAGTCATACACAATTTTCAATACCTCATTCATGAGGCCAACTTTATGAGACAATTTCTCATTCAATTCTTAATGGTTTTTAGTCATTCTTTTTATGATGTAAAAATTTTGTTATAAAAAATCTAAATCCATTTGATCTCACCTCAACCGGTGGTTAGGACCTATTTTAATTTCACATCAAAATCATCATAAAATCATCTTTTTCAACAATTGTTTATATGGAGAGTCCTAGAAAATAATGAAAACTAAAGTTTTTTGTACAACTTATATTAGTTTGTTAGTTGGGCTAACAATTTCTTGTAAAATATACAAAGAAATTTATTTTTTCCCACAAATATTGACAAGGTTTATTTTGTTTTCCTTTTTGCCTATATTTCTCTCCACAACTCTCTATTATGCAATGATTATATTTTTTCCCCCATCAATTTCTTACACAAGTTTTCATCTATTTAAATGCATGCAATAAAATAAATTTTCATATATTTTTCTTTTCTTTCACTTTACTTTCTGATATTTTCATTTTCTATCATCCTTTTCTTTCTAAACCAACAGAGCCTAAGTGACAGTTTTTGAGAAAAAAATTTAAAAATTTGTTTGGTTGAAAATTTTTGAAAATAAAATCGAAAATCATATTTCTCTCTACTACACATCAATCAATCATTTTTTTTAATCTCATCTCTCATTCTCTCACATCCTACACATCAATCAATTACTTTTTTTCTCTTACATCCATCCATTCAACTATAAAAAAATAAATAAACAATCCCAAATTCCAAAACATATAACTAAACAAATTTTATAAACTCTTTTCAAAAAATTATTTTTCTAAATTGTTTCACAAATATAACAACAATACTTCAAACCCACCCTTATCAACCTAGAATTTATCCATAAAAAGAAATCAATAGCTCAAATTTATTTCATATATAGATTTCAATTTTATCAATTCAATTTCTACCACATAAATACATTTGAGATAAATTCATAATCCATAAAAGTAGAGTCCTAGCATTTTTCGAAATACAAACCAAATGTGGTCGTTATTTTCATTCATATTCTGTACTATCTACTCATTACGAGGGTGGGGCTTACACATCATCATAGTATGAATCTCCCTCAATAAAAACTGTTAGGGTATGTTTGATTGGGCGGACTGGAAAAGGGGGGATTAGAATCCATCGGACTTGAGTCCTGGGACTGTGAATCCCTCGGACTATTTGGTTGGATTGGATATGTATCCTGTGTTTGTTTTTTCATGGGATTAGATGTCCGGACTGTGAATCCCCCGGACTATTTTTAGTGAATCCAACGTTTGGTTGGACGGACTGGATAGGATAAATGAACAAATGACTATTTTACCCTTTTTAAATTGTTTACTAAGTAATAGCAATATTAAACATATCTATAATATTTTAATTATTTTTAGCTAGATTAAATAAAAAATTATTTTATTTTATTTTTTACACAATTAAATAAATTTATTTTTTAAAAATAAATAAATAAAATATCAATAAAAATATATATTATTTTTTAATTAAGATTTTAAATAAATTTGTTTTAAAAAAAATAATAATCAAAAAATGAAATTAAATAAAACATCTATTAAATTTAAATAATGAAATTAAATAAAACATAAACAAAATTTTAAAATAAAACATCAATAAAATATCCATAAAAAATTATTTCAACAAATTAAATAAATAAATAAAAAATTAAATGAAATTAAATAAATTTTTTCAATATTTTTTTTTAGCACCAGTTTTTTTTTCAATATTTGAAACATATATTTTTTCAATATTTATATCCAACACTTCATGGTCCAATCAAACACAACAGCAGCACAAAGAAAATGGGCAAAATGGTCATCTCACCTCTCTAATCCAAACAGTAAATAATCCCACCAATACTATCCCACACCCCCCCGGACAGTGGTATCCCCCATATGGGGGATTAGGAGTCCGGCCGGACATGGAGTCCGGCGGACTAAAAAAAAACAAACATCGGATTAGATTTACTGTGCGGATTACAATCCGCACAGTAAATAATCCCCCCCTTATCCCCCCAATCAAACACGCCCTTAGTGTAGTTTCCCTGTTTAGTGGTCAAAATTATTACAATTGTATTTTGAGAATTATATGAGTATTTTCATTAAATTAGTTATTTTTATTTTTTAATTAAAATAATGAATACTTAGTACAATTGTATTTTGAGAATTATATGAGTATTTCCATTAAATTAGTTATTTTTATTTTTTAATTAAAATAATGAATAAAGCATCACATTTCAACTGAAGGTAGCCATCAAGTTAGTTATTTCAATTTTGATAGTTTAACATTAACAAATGTAGTTAGCATTTTGAGTTTCTTTTGATATCTTGTAATTAGTTGTGTTGAGTTTGTAAAAAAAAAAATAAAACAATAAAAAAATTAAATTAAATAAAAAAACAAAAATAACATTTAAGTAATGTAATAAATAAATAAAGAGTTTGGTGGAGTGTACAGTTAAAAAATTATACAACTAATATAAAAAATTAACTTTTATTTAAAAGTTAATAAATTTTTAATTAATTTTATATAGATGCTCTTAATTAATTGATGGTCATGCATTGATGCTCTTAATTAGTAGTGGATGAGTCATAAACCAATAGTAGAAGTTTTATGAATAGATTTGAGCCAATAGTAGAAGTTTTGTGAATAGATTTGACTTATATTTAGGGGTGTTTTGGGAACAAGTTAAAAAAGTTAATTTTTTGATTTTTAGTTTTTTTACATAAAAAAGTCACAAAAAAGTTTTAAAAAATCAGTTTTTTTTTTTGGGTAAGAAAAAAATCAGTTTTTTTACACAAAAAATTACAAAAAAATAAAAATAAATAAAAAATTAACTTTTTACCAACTTTTCAAAACACCACATAGTGCTTGGGGGAACAATTAGGTAGTGTTCTAACTCGAACGTGACTGATTGAAATGATGGCATTAATCAATTGGAAAAGTTTTTTTCGGGGCGTTTGGAAAAATATTTTTAAATATTTGATGAATTTTATAAATATTTTCTTGGATGGGTATGAATTTTATAAACATTAAAAGGCAAAATCATAATTTTTTTTAGATTTTGTAATTAATTTTTATATTGGTGATTAGAGGACAGCAAACTTGGCAATTGATTGGTGGCATGGCCACATTGCACATACGACACCGAATAATTTTCCTCCTCTTTTTGATTGATTCGTCGATTCCACTAATTGAGAGACGTCGGTGACCGACTAAAGTTCAATAAAAAAAAGTTAGGGATTCAAAATAAAAAAAAAAAGTTAGGGATTCAAAATTTAGGTCAAGTTTGGCATATACAAAATAATTCATCTTTTTATCTTTTTTTTTTTTCATCACATCACCTCTTTACTTTTCTGCACATCTTTTTGTAAAAAGACAAAAAGTACACTTATTTAGGTCATCCCAAACAACCCTTTAGATTTCTAAATTCATTAGAGAATTAAAATTTATATGATTGAATATAAATAAATTAAAAATTTACATTTATCAATCTAAATTGTGAAATTTTTTTTTATAAATATTTCCTTAAAAAAAAAAAAAACTTGTTCGCACAAAAATAAAAGAAGAAAAAAAAAAGTGATTTAATAACAAGTGCCATATATTACTAGTGATGAATCATCAGAATTATCCTAAAGTGTTGCCAATGACAACTAATAATTTGCACAAAGTATACAAAAGTTACAAAATATTTAATGTGTTCTAAAGCATTCTTTTCTTTTCTTTTTTCTTCTTTTTATTGCAATTGATAAAAATGATAGAAATAAGAGAATAAAAATATAATATAGTAATAAGACTCGAACTCAAATATTATGTCTAGTAAAGATAGTTTTATCTATTACGCCAACCCCTAGTCTTGCGGAGAATTTTAAAGATCCTTTACTCTTATTTGAAGACACTGTAAAATTTAGAGTTAATAATTATTTGATATATGACAAGAAACTACATATATCTAAAAATTAGTTGGGAAAAGCAACGAATACTAGCAACAAAAAAAAAAAAGAAGAAGAGGGGAGAATACTAACAATGGTGCTGGAGAAGGGTTTGCAAGAAGTTATCGTCAAGACGAACTCTACCTTAGTTGAAGAATTGCTCAACAAAGGGCCATCTACAAATTGCCCTTTCAGAACCATAATGGAGGACTCCAGACACCTAATTCACAGGTGTAATTGTTCTATTCAACATATCCTGCAAGAGGGCAACAAATGTGCAGATATGTTAGCCAACATGGGAGCTGACCAAATGGAACCATTGGTGGTGGTGGAAGAACCACCTATTGCTGTTAGAAGCCAAATTGTGGCTGATATGGTAGGGATGTCATATCAAAGAATCTAATATCTAACTGCCTCTCCCTTTTGTTGTTTTTTTTTTCATTCTTGTTCGTTCTTGTTTATTTTTCGATGTATTCAAAAAGACACATAAGGATTCTTATTGTAGGTTGTTTGGCAACTGGACTGAAAGTCTCTTGAATCCCCTCTTGTTGAAGATAGCCTTTTGCAACCAATTTAGCTTTATATCTTGCTATTGTGCCATCTGAGTTCCTCTTAGATCCCGTTTGGTAGAGCTGTGGAAAAGTGATTATAACTTATAGCCTAACAGCTTATAGCTTTATAGCTGTGAACATAAGCTGATTTTTGACTTATAAATTAAGCTTCTCCTCCCCCACTCAAAGAATAAGTTAATTTTTGACTTACAAAAAGCTATAAGCTATATTGTTAAGCTGAATCAAACACATCAAAATAGCTTAAATTAAGCTAAAAGCTGAAATAAGCTGGAAATAAGCCCTACCAAATAGGGCCTTAATCTTGAATACCCATTTGCAGCCTATAGTATTCTTGGCATGAGGCAAGGACATAAGAGTCTAGGTTTGTTGTTTTTGCAAAGTCTCAAATTTTTTTAACATAGTCTTGTACCTAATTGGAGACAAAAGGGCTTCCTTGTAAGTAGGCGGCTCAGTAGTAGTGTACAGAGAAATGACAGAAGTTTGTAGACAAGTTGGTGCAGCTACAATCTTAGATCAAGTAATCATGGGATGGCTAGTGGATGGAGGCGGAGGTAGAAGAAGTAATGGAATCGAAGATGGATAACTAGAGAAGAGAAATGACTAGAAGTAGAAGTGAAAGAAGAATGTGGAGTAGGATTGGATGATTGACGAGCAAAACTAGAAGAACTAGGATTTGGTGATTGAAGAGTAGTTTGAGGTATAAGAGGAGGAGAAGAAGAAGACATGTGTAAAGGAGTAATAGGACTGAATAGAACAGAGATTGAAGAAAAAGAATGCAAATTTGGAGGTGGAGTAGACCAGAAGAACTGTTGTAAAGAAGACACAGAAGACTGAGATTGAGAACAAATAGAAGAAGTTGGAAAAATGGTTTCATGAAACAAGACATGTCTGGATAAGTGAATGCGACCAATTGTGGGATCAAGACATTTATAACCCTTCAGCAAAGGGATGATAACCAAGAAAAACACAAGAAAAGGATTTAGGTTGTAGTTTATGAGAAGTATAAGGTTTGAGCCAAGGAAAGCATTGGCAACCAAACACTTTAAATGAAGAGTAGTCTAGAATAGTATGAAATAACACCTCAAAAGGGGACTTGTGATCAAGCTTAAAGGAAAGCAACCTATTAATCATGTTAATCATGTTATTTAATTTTGATGATATCTAAAATATTATTTGATAAATTGTGAAATTTTAATATATATTTTACAATCATTTGACACAAAATGTATTTTTATATGTTGAACCAGTTACAAAAAAATTGATTGACTATATTGTGCATCTTTTGAATATATAATATTAAATATATGATAATGAAAAGAGATAGGCCACTGGTGGGTTGATTGATGGTTATGCATTGTACATTATATATTAATATGTCTATATATATATATATATTAAACCATATAATATTAATAGGAAAAGGAGACATGTGATATAACAAATTTCAAGTCTCTCTTTATTCCTTTCCTGTGTTGATTTGTTTGTGCAGGAAAATCCAGCAGGTTGAATTGCATCCTTTATATGTATAAAATAATATATCTATATGCATAATGATTCAAGTTTGAATTTCATTCCTTTTGACAAATTCCATGTGTTATTAAGTTTGTTTGAAGAGCGTCTGTCTCTTGCATACTTTCTCCAACGGATATGAGTCAGAAGAATAATTCAGAAGAAGAGCATGCATAATTCAAATGAAGGAGTGTCCATCTCCTTAACGGGTAGATTTTTGGCTATATAAGGAGTATTTTGCTTGGAGAAAAATATAAGAAGTGTTCAAGAGAAAATTCTATGATATTGAAGCGTTTCTAAATATTGTTTTGTGTGCTTTCAGTGATTAGTTATTTCTATTGAGAGAAAATCTGTTGAGATTTTGAGCTTTTATTGTAAAAGATTTTGAGTTTTTATTGTAAAAGGGTCTTATATCCCTTATTCTTATTCTTGTAAAAAGAATAATAATTTTTGTGAGTGATTTTTGAGATAAAATCACTTGGTTGGAGTGATTGGGGCTGATCATTTATTGTAAAGGTTCACTAGCACCCGTGAAGCTAGTAGTGTTGTTACTATTTGAAGAATAGTAGAGAACTCTTAAGGAGAAACTTGAGGAGTGGACGTAAGCCCGGTTGTGTTGAATCACTATAAAATGTCGAGTTTGCTTTCTCTTCCCTTTACTCATTTTATTTTTTATTACTATCATATATATTGTTCAGTATATTTATTTATTTGGGTTAAAATTTTAAATTTGATAATTTATTTAGAAACCCAATTCACCCTCCTCTTGGGTTGCCTTATGAGTTACAAATCAAAAAAGTAGCAACTGCTAGTGCATCAAACCAGTACTTGAGAGACATGAATGAGTGATGAAGTAAAGTAATGGCAGTCTCAGTGAGATGCTTATGCTTCCTCTCTACAGCACCATTCTAAGCTTGAGTGTATGGACATAAAACTTGATAAATGATGCCTTGAGAAGACAAATAATCTTTCATTTTATTATTGTGATACTCAATACCTCTATTAGTTATGAGAATTTGAAGTGAGGTGTGAAATTATGTTTCAGCACATGCTTTGAATTCTAGAAATTTTGAATAGACTTCACTTTTATAAGACAAAGGATAAAGCCATGTAGTCATCAATGAAAAGAAATAATACTTGAAACTAGAGGAGTAGTGAAATTGTAATAACCCTGACCCTGATTAACGTCAATTGGTACTTAATTATGCCTAATAGTAATTAAGAGGAAATCTGGAATTTAATTTGCATATGTGTTGTATGTTTTATGTGCCTCTATTTGTTCAGTGTCGAAATATCTGTTCATGCTTTAAACTTCAAACTGCGAATTGAAAGCCTTATCGGTGCCCGATTCCGAAATTAATTAGTGATCCGTGTTAGTTGGATTTTATGTGATTTTATGGCATATTTATCTGAAAAATGATTTGGTATGATTAAATTAGATTAAATAACATTGTATTACCAAGTCCGAGTATTTACCAACTTGCCATTATGAGTGGTCCACTACATGATTCATTTGTGAGCTTCATTACACTTGACCAAAACAATTTCATCAGCCTTATTTCTTGTTCTAACCGACCATAGAGAGAGAGAGAAAGTGAGAGAATTAAGTTCAAAATTGGAGATTTGCTTGAAATTGGAAGATTGAAGAGAGGATTGCAAAATTAAGCTTCCACACCTCTAATTCTAGACCTAAGGTAGTGTAATTACCCTCTTGTTTATGAATTGAGCTTGTTCTTACATGATTCATGTCAAATTTAGTGGATTGAGTCATGAAATAGCTTCATATGTTGATTTGAGTTAGAATTCATGCATGCATGTGTTTATCCTTGCATTGTGAGGTTTGATTTCATGGAAATCGTGCATGTATGTTCATGTTTATATTATAGACCATGATTTCATCTTGATTTTGTAAGAATTGGCTCATTAGAGCAAGTGTTTGAAGCTTGAAAGTGGTTTAAATTCATGCATGTTGCATGTTCATCTTGTTCATGAAAATTGGTTTGAAATTGGATTTAATTAAACTACCCTTGGGCTTTGGTTTTACAAATTGAGTTTTGAAACATGTTATTCTATGTATTTACAAGTGTTTTCCAGAAAATTAGCCCAAGAGGAGCGGAATTTATGCATTAAAACTTGGTTTTGAGCTTGAGGTTCAAATCTGGAATTTCCAGATTTTGGACCCACGCTCGAGCGTACACTCTGTGATCATGCTTTCCGCTCGAGCGAGTAAAGTGACGCTCGAGCGTGAAATGCATGCATCCAGTACTTTGCATGAGCTTGCAGTCCGCTCGAGCGAGAGAATTCACGCTCGAGCGAGGACTTGTGTCTCACGCTCGAGCGAGGGTCGAGCGCCCGTCGAGCGTGAATTTTAAGTATCCAGCATTTTCACTGTAGCTTACAGTCCGCTCGAGCGACAGAAGTCACGCTCGAACGGAGCTCCTTTGCCTGCATGTCCACTCGAGCGTAGAAAGCCACGCTCGAGCGAGACCCCTGTTTTCTGAAAATTTTGTAAAGTGTCTGAAAGTGCATTTTTGCATCCTCATTCCATCCTAGGCATTCCTAGGCCATGTTTAAGACTCTATAAGGGGAATCAAGGGTAGAAACACACTTAGAACCAATGACATAAGTTTTGTATAGTTAGAACGTGTGTTTCATGTACATGTCTGTTATGTGTTATGTAGGTCACGTGTCGCACTCTGTTTGACCTTTTGGCTCCGTCTGTCTGTTTCAATGCCCACTGTGAGTAATAACATAGTAAAGATATGTTCAACTGTACTTATTTTCTGCGTGGCAAAATGAGATTTGTTTTCGGCAATGATATGTTCGGTACAATGAATGATTGTTCAATTTCTGGCATGTATTCGTGACATCCTTAGTATCATGTGATATCTACAGTCGTTACCCGGTATCGGAGGTTCCTTTATGGAACTGGTTATTCGTAACCTCACGCGTATGCGTCCTGTCTGTGCACTGTTACCCGTACCGGAGGCCCGCCATGGGGGCTTAGCTGTCCTGTTCTGTGACCCGGATCCAGAGGTTCCTTCTTGGAACTAGGTTATTCATAACCTTACGCTTATGCGTCTTGTTCTGTTATGCTAATGGATGTATCACGTAAATGTAACCATGACTTATGATTTCTGTCTGTATATGATCTAAACAAGTATGATTTTGATACATTATGAATTGATTTTTGAAATCTGTACGAACTCATTCATTGAAACCCCTTTACTCTGTTTATTATTCACTGGGCTTTCGCTCACAGTTTACTATATATATGTAGGTGAGGCGGCACATGACCCAGGCCAGAGTTGACGGCCTTCAGTTCAGTTTTGTCAGCCAAACGTTGCGCCTCCCGAGGAGGTTCCGCTTAAAGCCTATTGACATGGCTGTTTTTTTTGTAACCATGCTAGTCTGTATATGTGTTATGTAAAGTCAGGTCTTGGGGACTATTCTCTATAAATATTGATGTATCTGACTAGCATGTTTTTGTATATAAATAAGTTTTGAGAAGTTCTGTTTCATGTTTGGTATCACAGCTCATTGGACCTTGTTTATTTTATATATTTGTTTCCGCAGCCCCTTGTTATTTGTTAATCTATTCAGAGGCCTTTGGTAATCCACGGATTACTGGCCGGTTACGGTGCCAAACCTACAGGGGCGGGTTTGGGTCGTGACAGAAATGGACTCCAAACATCACTGTGTGTTAGAGAAAATAGTGTATTGGAGAAAATGGTGCATTAACAGTTGAGTTTGAAAAGCCTACGGCTTTTGAAAACACTACAATCAATAGCAGATGTATTTTCATTAGAAATAATAGACAAGTGCTGTTTAAGATGCTGAAATTTGACAGATGATGGATGCCCTAGCCTATTATGCCAAATAGAACTAGTAGTAGGAGTAAATGTAGCAGTAAAATGAGCTTGTGGCGATGACTATGTAGAAGCAAAAGCTAATGCAGTGAGACTGGGAAATAAATGATAGAGGCCATTGACATTAGACCCCTTGTGAAGAATTCTCTTCAGAGCCTTGTCCTGAATCACAAAGTGAGAATCATCAAATGTGATGGTGCAATTATTATCTTTGGCTAACTATTGAATTGAGACAAGATTAGAAGAAAAAGAAGGAATATAAAGAACATTTTTAAGTCTAAAAAAGTACTGAGAAGTAGGAAGAATTCCTATACCATTGTGTTGAATAGGAACTGAAGTACCATTCCCAATAGTAATGTGATCAGACCCTTAATAAGGCTGATAGAAGCTGAAATGGCTAAGATCATTTGTAACATGATTAGTGGCAGCTAAATCTAGGTATCGTGGGACCTGTGATGTGGCTTGTGAACCAGAGGAAGCAACAAAAGCTCTGGCATGTTGTGGTGAAGGAACATGATAACCCTAAGTAGAGGCATAGCCTTGAGAAGACTGAAATTGTGGATCCATATGATACCAATAGTCAAAAGCACTATGTCTCAGTCTCCACAAATTTAACATGCTTGACCTGTAGATCTACCCCTGCCTTGTGAATAAAACCTATTGTTGTCTTGATAAGAGCCACTATGATAGGACCTACCTTCTCTAGAGTAAGACCTACCTCATCTGAAATTACCATAGCCTAAACCTCTAGATTGAAAATTAGAATTGAAATTGGAGGAAGCAAAACTATATGAGCCTTTGATAGTAGAAAAGGCAACAGTTGGCTCAGAACCTTTATTGTTCTTAAGCTCAATATGAATAGCTTCGGAGCAAAGCAAAGATGATAAATCATCTATTGTTAATGGCTCAGATTTGGCATGAATCGTTGTCTTAAGAGCATCATATTCATCTGGAAGCCCATTCAATGTTAATAAAACAAGATCTTTATTCTCAATGATAACTGAGGCTAGGGCTAATTGATTAACCAACTCTTTGACTTTAGTCAAATATTCTTCTATTGAATTAACTTTCTTTGTGAGACTATTCAACTTATTTTTGAGTTGATGAATATGTGACCTAGAAAGCGTAGTGAATCGCTTGTGTAAAGCAGACCATACCTCATAGCAGTGTTGAAGATGAAGAATCATTGAGTAGATGAAAAGAGACAATGTTGCAGTTATGTAACTTAACAAGTGAGAATCAAGAACATTCCACTGCACTCAATCTGGATTTGTGATCTGCGTTCCAGATGAATCTTGAATCATTATGGGTGGACATGGTGTTGATCTATCAACAATACCAAGAAGATCAATTGCTCTGAGAATATTGTGTAATTACCTCTTTCATATCACGAAATTAGTAGCATTAAGCTTCACAGTAACAAAAGAAGAGGGATTGGAGATCAAGAGTGTAAGGTTTGAAGGAATTAAAAAAAATGAAAATTGTGATGCCATGGATCAATGATCAATGCTCGTTGGAGCTCAATGCTTTGATACCATGTGAAAAACTCTATTTTGAATTCATTTTCACTGATTGACTATATACATACATCATTTACACCCTTATATATACATAGTGTGGGGATATATTTTTTGAATAAACAACACGTGGCCAAGGTGGCACCGAAGTGCCAGCCGAGGTGCCACATGTCCTGGTCTTGACGCCGATGTGATCTCAGCTAGGTTGAGGTTACCTACGAAGATACCAGAATCCGAAATAAATGGATAAGCTATAAGCGTCCAAGAATGGGGGAGGACCTCAGCCTAGATAAGGATAAAGCTCTTAGGGAGTTTATCTTCATTTATTGGAGAGTCTAGGATGAGCATTGAGCCAGAGTCCAAGGGAAGCTAGGCTTCTACAAGGATCGGGTTAGTGCTGACTATAAAAGTAAGGCACCCTCATGGGTCTAAGATACGCTTTTTGTATTCTGACTAGTGAGTAAAAGCACTATTTGCTATCTTTGAGAGATAATTGAGTACTGACTTGATCGTCGGAGTGCCCCGGGTGGACGAACCACCGCCGGAGTCTTATCTTTCTGTGACAGGTCGTTCAGGCGCAATCTATTCTGCCAGTGTTCTCCAGTTGAGTACCTGTTTGGCAGTGTGGTCAAAAAATAGCACACACAATTTGGCGCCGTTTGTGGGAAAGAAAGGAGAATAGATGGCCAACGATGGACATAAAGAGAAGATTGGGAACGACATCCCAACTGGAAGTGGTAAACACATTGACCCTAACGTAGAGGAGGATAACTACAACGAAGAAACTTGGGATCAGAATCCCAGAGAGAAAGACGTCGGCCAGGAGGGAGATGTACCAAAAAAGGCAGACCGAGGCGGGTATTATAACGAGGACGACCTCCAGGTATGGAAAGACAGATGCCTGCGGAGGGACGGCGAGATGAAGGGAATGGTGAAGAAATTGGCAGACCTGCAATCGGTCGTCAATTTCATGATGCAGAACAACGTCATGCAGCCACTGTTTTCTGTTACAAGATACGCCGATTCCAGTGGCCAAAAAAGATGCCCAGAAAGGGGGGTAGAAAACAGTTCCTCCAGTCCCTTAGCACGATAGGACCAAGAAACACTCTCACCGGCCTTCACGGGAGGTCGGGTGAGGAGAGTCAATGAAGGGAGAGTCTCGGAAAACACATCGTAGCAAAGAAGCCTATACCAAAGAACATCGGCATGTTCAAGGGAAGGAGCTTTGTTTTGACACAACTAATGGAGAGAGGTCCAAAAGGACCCATAACGACGCTGGGAGTAGCGCACCAAAGAGGCTAAAATCCATTGATAGCTGAGCTCCTGGACGGATCAAAGAGGATCTAAGAGATTACCTCTAGAGGAAGCGACAAGATGCCGAGGTAACCTATCCGGTCAAGCTGAGAATGCCGTTCTTGGTAGAATTGGACAAATTTGAGGCCCTAAAGAGGTTCCACATACCGAGATTCCAGATATATGATGGTAAGTCTGACCTTAACTTTCACGTCGGCTTGTACCTGAACTCAATGGCACTGTACACCGGGAACGAGCCATTGCTCTGCAAAGTGTTTCCTTCATTCTTTGGGGAAATCGCATCAGACTAGTTTCACAAGTTGCCAAAAGGAACTGTGAAAAGCTGGGAAGGCCTGGCCGAGATGTTGTGGCTAGGTTTGTGACAAACAAACTACAACCGTTAAGGGTGGACTCCCTGATGGCTCTGAGAATCGGCGAGGATGAAAGCCTTAGGGCCTTATGCCAAAAGGTATTATGAAGTGTTCAACCGAATACCAGGGTGCAACTAAGAGGTAGTGCTCGTGTCTTTCAAGAATGGCCTGAACGATGATTGCCTGCTTCGAAAATCACTGGCAAAGACATTGCCAAAAAGTATGGAGGAACTAATAGCCAGGATAGAGAAGTATACGAGAGCCGATGAGGATACGTCAGAGACAAAGGCGTCAAAACAAGATAAGAGAAACGGCTCGCCGAAGCGAGACTGAAATAGTAGTGGATACAATAAACAAGAGACAGGATTGAGGGCTACACAGGCGGTTACAACTGTGTTCCGAATTTCGGTTTACAAAGTCTTGGAAAGAATCCGGAATCAACCTTATTATAGAGCCCTAGAGAAGATTCCTGGTAAATTTATGGGAAGAAGTCTGGGGAAGCGTTGTGCCTACCACAATGAGGATGGGCATCTAACTCAAGGATGTAGAGCCCTAAAAGCACATCTGAAAGACCTGGTAAGACAGAGTCATCTAAGGGGCCTCGTAGATAAGGCCAAGACAAGGGAAGAGCAAGCGAGACTGCTTTAGGCACCGGCAGCACCACCTCCTCCAACACCACAACTGCAACCAAGCGGACCTCGAGTGATCAATGTGATTCACTCGAAGGTTAATGAGAAAGAGATACGTGGGGAAACTCAGAAGGTAAAACACTTATAGCATGTGTATCAGGTCCGGCAGAAGAGACCCGGGGCAGAGAACTGCCATGGACCAATGGTGTCCTTTACTGAAGATGACCTAGAGATGGTGCAATATCCACACAACAATGCCCTGGCAATATCCCTCTAGTTTGGACAGTGCCAGGTAAAGCGAATTCTAATCGACCAGGGCAACTTTTGTGACATCATGTATATCAGGTGTTACAAGGAGCTTGGCCTTCACCAAGATGATCTAGAACAATCCAATAGTCTAATGGTTGGGTTCAATAGAATGCCAACATGGCCCTTGGGAGCAGTAAGTTTGGAGGTGCAGGGCACTAAGAAGGTAAACACAGAGTTCACAATAATTGACACCCCTTCTCCTTACAATATTATCCGGAAGGCCATGGCTGTATGCAATGGGGGCTGTCCCCTCAACGCTGCACCAGTTGTTGCGGTTCCTAACAGAGCATGGAATTGAGGAGGTCAGAGGGGATCAGGTGCAGGCAAATAATTGTTTCATGGCAGCAATGAAATCCACCTGCAACATACGAGAAGCAGAAACAGTAGAGATTGAGGATGAGGACATGGAAGTCCTTGAGGGCGTCATCAAAGAACCAGCCGAGAAAAGTGAGGAAGCCTTGAAGAAGATCTTAGTCCAGCAAGGGAATGAAGAGCGTTTCTTTCTTCTCGGCTCAAGTTTGGCCGAAGAAGAAGAAAAGGAGTTAGAGGCATTCTTGAGAACAAACCTTGAGGTGTTTGCCTGGATACCATACGAGATGCCTGGCATTGACCCCGAGGTCACTTGCCATAAATTGAATAAGGACAGGTTGGCCAAACCTGTCATCCAGTGAGCAAGGAGGCCTACGTTGATGCATGTTGAGGCAGTAGAAGAGGAAATAGATAAACTTCTGGAGGCCAAAGCCATTCGAGAGGTAAACTACCCAACATGGCTATCGAACACGGTTGTTGTGAAGAAAAAGAATGGGAAGTGGAGGGTCTATGTGGACTTCACCAGCCTGAACAAAGCTTGTCCCAAAGACCGTTTTTCACTCCCCGAAATTGACCAATTGGTGGATGCCACCTCAGGACATGGAAGGATGAGCTTCTTGGACGCTTACAGGGGGTACCATCAGATAGCCATGTACCCCTTAAATGAGGAGAAAACTGTTTTTATCACCCCAAAAGGGCTGTATTGCTACAGAGTGATGCCTTTCGGGTTGAAAAATGCAGGAGCAACTTACCAGAGATTGGTGACTAAGATATTCAGACATTTAATAGGCAAAACAGTGGAGGTATACATTAATGACATGGTGTAGACGTCCCCGAACGTCCCGGGAGGGAATCCCGTTTTGTTCATTGGGCTCACTACAGTTCAGGACTCAATGTCACGGTCCTGTATCTAATCTCGCAGAGTGCAATGCAAGACCGATGAATCATCAAAGAGTCCAAATCCGGCAAATCATTTTTGAAAGCAGATTTTTTTGAAAGAAGTGCCAAACATGGACTGCTTTGCCAGATATAGAGTCGCTACCTAAATATTTATTTTGGGGGAATTTAGGAAACCCTGACTTGTGCCTAAGGCCACGTGTCCGTCATCACCAAAGTTGCCTCGGCTCGGGAACTTGGGTACGATTGGGGAAGGTCACTTCGTGAGCACCCCCGCTCGCCCGATCAAAGATCGGCCTCTACTAACCATTTTTGATCAGCAAAGAAAAATTTCATTTAACAGCATGAAATTAAGAGTACAAGAAGATGAGATGCATCGAGAGAGATTCGGAAGTATAAAAATACCCCTACTACTGCTACTCGCATCCATACAACCAACCCCTAAGCCTCTCGATTTTTTAAATAAAAAGTTAAGAAGAACTTAACTAGAAAATTAAAATACATGAAACCCCACGTAATAACCCATAAAGACACCCAAAACAAACTAAAAAACAAAGACACCCAAGCCTTACGCCTCTGCCAAGACCACGTCACTGCTAAACAAATTATTAATTAACACTTAACACTGCCAAAACCCACACCACTCAAACAAGCACTACCCAATTATTAAATAAAAAAACTTAACACTACCAAAGCCCACACCACCCAAACAAGCACTTCCCAATGACCTTGCTGCACGCTGTACGCCACGACCCAAAACCCACGCCTGCTGCACGCCTGATGTCCTGCTCTTGACCAGCCTACTCCCACGCTTCTCCCACGCCTGACATCTCCATCGGGCTTCACCGGACCTACGCCTATGGCCGGAACTGCCACTTTCTGCTGTGCTGCTACTCGCAAGCAGTACAACACCCACGCTTCGCTGCTGCCCACGCCGAACTGCCACATTTCCGCCGAACTGCTTCGCTGCTGCCCATGCCACAAGCAACTACTCCCAAGCTGCAACTCCCCTGCTGCAACTCGAGAAGACACCATGCTGCAACTCCCACCAGGACTTCTTCTTACACCTCTCTTCTTGCTCACACCCACTGCAGCCCCATGCACCGAGTTTTGAAAACATTATGTGCTCTTATTCCGGTTATTAGCCTAGAATTACTATGTGATGCACACAGCATACAAATATAGACTGGATCGTCTGAGTTGGAACAAAACATTTCATGTTTGTTTATTTGAAAGATGGTTTGAAGGTGCTACTCGCAAGTAGGCTAAGATGTGGATTTCGCCACCCTCAGGTGGGATTAGAAAAACATGATTTTGCCACTCTCAAGTGGGCTTAAAACTCGCAGTCAATGCATTTATTCCAATTCAGATAATCCAACCTTCACCCACAGGCATTCAGGCAGGTATATTACATAAGCACATAGCCTCATGGTAAGCATGCTATCATGGCAGTCACTCACACGCATGCAAGGATGCTAAAGCATAAACACTTACCGAGTACTCCAAGCCAAAACAGAAGCTATGTTAGAAATCCATGCATGATCCCAACTATGCTGAAATGCCTAATGCAACACAGGCAGGAATGCAACTACAATAGGCTCGAGTATTGAACTCGGAATTGAAATACAATGCAGTTAGTATGATGCGCCGAGCCCGGTGCATGCAAGACAGATGAATGGATGCAAACATGCAAGCATAAGTATGCTAATTGAAACATGCCCTAAACTAACCATCATAAGCTGGTAAATAAAATGGAGAAAGACGTGGGATTGGAAGACATACATCACACACACGCACACTTATTACAATTGTGCCCTCGCTCGGAGGGTCCGAATAAATAATACAGTCCGAATAAATAATTAAATATTACAAAATCCTAATTAATTAACAAATTAGCTAGGAAAGCAAATAAATTAGCATGCAAGCTAAATGGAACGCCTCAGCTCTGTTCCGAATGATGAAAGATGCATGCATGCTCGAGCTGCTTCGTCGGGAAATTCCTCGCGATACCCCGATTTGCCTCTGTTTGCAATTAATTTCGGAATGCTGTGCAAAGCTTTAGAAGGCTGCTGATTTCTGGTTTGCTGCAACAGAGAGCAAGAAAGGGGCATGGCAAAGTATTTTCACATATGTATGCATATCTCGATCCTCGTGCCACCAATCACGCATCTCGATGCATGATGGCCGAAGAGTCGAATTGCACGACTCGATGTGAAATGAATGCACATGAAAACACAACAAGACCTAAACTCCATCATGGGTAATCCGGAGTGTCGGCGACCGGGAATTGAGACACGTTTCGTCACTTTGAGTACGAAACGCCCCTCGTTTCCCGTGTTTGGACTAACCCTACTCCAAACAGAATGCAATGAGATGGCATACACAATGCGACTAACGTGCAACCCTAAATGCAATGCAACCTAATCATGCTGGCATGCAAGGGATGATATGCACACATGCAACCTAGCATACGCATTGCCATGGACTAAAATGGCATACACAATGCATACGAACCACATGGCACGCACAATGCACATAAGAAGACTATCATGCACAGATGAAGACTATCAATGAGATGATCAAGGCATACACAATGCAATGGCCAAATATGCAACAACATGAACCAAATGGCATACACAATGCAAGGTGGACTTGAACCAATATAAGTGGACCTTAGCCACACTCAAATCAGTGGCCAAACATGATGAAATAAAGCAACAACACTCATGCAAACATGCCCAAATGCAAGGGACCGAAACTAAGGCACCAAGTGCAACTCTACCAAGGCATGGCAAGCATGTAATATAGCATACAACAACACATTTTCCAGCTCTGAAATGACATACGAAAGGGTCCCGAATCATGCAAACACCTCACACGATGCATGCTAGATGGCCTGAATACCAAAACTAGTGAAGTGCATTACACTAAAGGTACACAAAGCAATGCACAAATGGAAAAACCAGCCCCAAACAGACCCTAGGTAGGTCCAAGACAAGGGGAAAAATGGCCTAAAATGATGGCTCAACATGCAAGAAAATAGAGCTCATTCAATGGCCCGAAAACAAGGCATTCATGGATAACTCTCAAGCACACTTAAGGAGTATAAAACATGGCAATATGGCATTGATACAAGCTCTGAAATATGATCTATAATGGACCCAAAACATGAACACACCTCAGTATATGCATGGAATGAGCCTCAAAACTCAAAGTTAAGCATGGGCATTGAACTACAAGCATGCAAAACAAATATCATTCGACCATGAGAGTCAAAAACAGAGCTAAGGCAGTCCAAAATATGCACAAAATCAGTTTAAGGTATGGCCAAAAAGTGCTAAAATCAAGGGTCAACAAAGCATGCAAAAAATGCTAGTGAACCATGAGTTGCACTACAACTATATGAAGCACATGAGGGCTCACCAAACCAGCCAAAAACAGAAGTATTTCATGCCAAAATATGCCCAAATAACTACTGGAATTCAGTCAATGCACGTAAGAATGATAGACTCCTTTGATGGGCTAATAAGAGGGTTATTCTACACATATATGATGGACATACGAAATGGCAAAACCACCTCTGGAAAGAGGTTATGACAGCCCTAAAACCCACCAAAAAGGCCTTGAAATTAGTCTAGGAAGCATGCAAATGAAAGCCCCTTTGAAAGGTCTTGAATAAGAATGTTCTATACATGCATAATAGACATTCAAAATGGCCAAAAGGGCTCTAGACAGAGCTTATGAATACCTTAAAACTCACCAAATAGGGCCTGAAACATGGCTTTGAAACATGCAAATAGGGGCCCCTTTGGAAGGCCAACAAAGCTAGTAAAGAGAACAAGGGGTGAGAGGGTCACCCCTCTCTGATTTTAGGGCTCAAAAACACATATTGGCCACTGAAAATCCACTGGATTTCAATGGCTAAAAGGCCAAATCAAGGCCAAAGCAAATGCTCAAATGCATAGCTCAAAACATGAGGAAATGAAGCATGGAATGAGGTAAATGACCCCCAACAGAAAAATGACCTTAAGCAAACATGTTTATAAGCTCAAAAGAAATTTTTTTTCAGTTTATGCCAAAACCCAAAAATGCTTGCAAATAGGGCTAAGATATGAAGCAAAATAATGCAAAAAAATGGAAAATAGAGGCTTACCCTTGTAGAGCCGACCCTCAGCAACTTCTGGACCAAGGTAATGAGCCTTCAATCTCTGCAAATCAGTTCCAAGGTGCTTGGATGGATGGTGGAGGTGTTGTGCTAGGAGGTGTAGTGTAATGGGTGCAAGAACAATGGGGTTTGGAGCTTGAAGAAGAGAGCTATGGAGGGAGAAGTGTATAAGCCTCAGCCAAAAATTTCTAACCCTTGCAAATGGAGAGGAGACCCTCTCTTTATAGAGAAGAGAGGCTAAAGCTTCTCAAAGAAGTTTCAAACATCCTCCATACACGTATATGGAGGATGCATCAAATGGCTCCCAGCTGGCACAGTTGGATCACATTCAAAGAGAGCAAAAAGCAGGAAGCAGGCCGACCAGTTAAGGTGGTCGGCCGGCCACTCCCCCTGGTCGGCCGACCAGGGGTCAAAAAGTTCAAGCAAGAAAAGTGGTCGGCCACCCCAGATTGGTGGCCTCCCAGATGAGTGCAGCTCAGTGGTATGGTGGGAGACCAGAAATTGTGACCCAGGAGAGAGGAAAACCAGCTTTCTAGCAAGGTTCAAAAGGGTCAGGAAGAAAAGCTGGTCGGCCTACCCATATTGGTGGCCTCCTAGATGAGCACAACACAATGGTGGTATGAGAGACCCGAAATTGTGGCTCAAAAGTGAGGGAGACCACCTATGGAGGTAGTTAAGCGGTCCTGAACCAAGGCATACGGCCGACGGCTCCGAAAATTGGAAACTGGTCTCCAAATGGGAAAAATGGCCTACGACCACGAAACGTAGCCTACGGCCACTGAGAGATGGTCTACGAGACCTCTTCCTCTCTTCGGGAAGAGAAAACAGAGAAAACAGGACCTGGTTCACAAACCGAGGCAAAGCACAAAGGAGCCCCGAAGTCCGGAGGCAAGGCTCTCAGCCGAGACTCCGTGACCTCAGAACGAGCACAATATGCATCATCACCGAGCGCTCAATCGGTGACATGTGAGTCTTAAGGTTGGTCAAAAATGGGGTGTCTACACATGGTCGTGAAGACCAAGGAACCTGAAGATCATCTGGCTGACCTGAAAGCAGTCTTCGATATCTTGAGGACATTTCAGCTCCGACTCAATGCGTCGAAGTGCGTATTTGGAGTTGGGTCAGGGAAGTTCCTGGGATACTTGGTGACCAGAAAGGGCATCGAGGCAAGCTCAGATCAGATCAAGGCCATCTTAGAGTTGAAGATCCCAACATCGGCAAAACAAGTTTAGATGTTGACTGGAAGGGCTGCAGCCCTAAATAGATTCATTAGCAGAAGTTCTGACAAATGCAAACCTTTCTTCAGTTTAGTAAAGAAAGCCACAAACTTCTTATAGACAAAAGAGTGCGAAGTCACCTTGGCCGACTTAAAAAAATACTTGACCACCACTCCAGTTCTCTCAAACCCAGTACTTGGAGAGGAGTTATTCTTATACTTGGCAATTTCAGAGCACGCAGTAAGTGCAGTGGTAATCAGAGAAGAAAATGGGGAACAAAAGGCAATACGTGAGTAAAACCCTAACAGATACATAGACCAGATACCCATCATTGGAGAAACTGACACTGGCTTTAGTAATGGCCTCCAAAAAGCTGAATCATTACTTTCAGGCCCACATGATTGTGGTGTTAACTGAGCATCCTTTGAAGTCCCTGTTGCAGCAAGGAGATTTGACAAACAGGATAGCCAGATGGGCAGTGGTGTTGGGCCAATATGACCTGGAATTCAGACCCAGGTTAGCAATCAAAGGCCAAGTTGTGGCCGACCTTGTGGCCGAGTTCACACCAGGCGCCACTGTGCATCGGGCTCCATTGAGTCGGGGTATACGATGTCCAGGTGAACAAGGAGAAACCCAGTTGGGGATAACAGAATAGAGGAAATAAGAGAAACTCCGGCCCTGCAGTATTTACATCGGCGACTCATTCCGCCTGTTTGTGTATGGGAGTTCAAACCAACAAGGAGCGGGGGCAGAAGTAGTGCTAGGATCGCCAGATGAGCAGATACCGGAACAATCCATTCGTTTGGAGTTTAAAGTCTCAAACAACGATGCAGAGTATGAAGCATTGATCGTAAGGTTGAAGTTGGTAGTAGCAATGGAATCCGACGAGGTGTCTTTTGTGACTCAAAGCTTATGGTCAACTAGGCAACGGGTGAATACGCAACCCGAGATGAAAGAATGATGGCCTATGCAAAAGAGGTGGGCAGATTGATAACATTATTCCAAAATTGCCAACTACAGCAAGATCAGACTGAAGTCAGCAAGATTTAGTCTGATAGCAGAAAGACATCTCTACAGAAGATCTTTTACTGGTCCCTTTTTGAGGTGTGTACATCCTTCACAAGTTGAAGACTTCCTGTATGAAATACACGAAGGAGTATGTGGAAGCCACGCTGGGGCAGGTCACTTGCTTATAGGGCCATTACTTAGGGGTACTGGTGGCCCTATATGCAGAAAGATGCTGAAGCTTATGTCAGGAAGTGTGAGAAGTGTCAGAGGTTTGCACCTTTGATACACCAACCAGCAGCAGATTTGAACCTAGTGTCCAGCCCTTAGCTATTTGCCCAATGGGGCATGGATCTTGTTGGACCACTGCCTCAAGCAACTGGACAAAGAAAGTTCCTACTAGTGGCAACAAATTACTTCACCAAGTGGGTGGAAGCTGAACCCCTTGCAAAGATTCGAGATATTAATGTAAAGAGCTTCATATGGAAGAACATCATCACCAGGTTTGGGATCTCGAGGGCAATAATAGCAGACGGTGGAACACAGTTTGACAGCAAGCTGATCAAAAGCTTCTGTGCAAAGTACAAAATCAAGAATTATTACTCTACTCCAAGCTTCCCTCAGAGTAATGGTCAAGCAGAAGCATCCAATAAGGTTATCTTGGATTGGATCAAGAAGAGGCTGGAAACAGCAAAGGGAAAGTGGGTGGATGAGTTGCCCAATGTACTCTGGGCATATCGACTACGCCGAGAAGATCAACTGGGGAGTCCCCATTCGCCATGGCTTATGGCACAGAAGCAGTTATCCCACTGAAGGTCGGCATCCCAGGGATCAGAACCCAGGGGGTGAAGAATGGGACTAATGATGCATTTTTAGCCCGAGATCTGGACCTACTGGAAAAAAGAAGGGAGAAAGTAGCAATTCAGCTAGGGGCATACCAGCAGCAACTAGCTAGGGCTTACAATAAGAAGGTCAACCCACGAAAGTTTCAAGTTGGTGACCTCGTCCTAAGAAAGGTTGTCAGCAACAAGAAGGATCCAAGAGAGGGCAAGCTTGGCCCAAATTGAGAGGGACCTTATAGGATCATCTCGGTCCTGGGCAATGGGGCATATCGGCTTGAAGACAGTGAAGGCAAAGAGTTGCCAAGACCCTGGAATACTTGCAACCTGAAGTTTTTCTATCATTAGATTTCTTTTGTTTTTTTAAGTTTTTTATTATTAGCCGAAGTAATAATAAAATTTTAGCTCGATTTTTTAATTTCAAACTTGTGAAAAACGATTGACCAGTCCTTTGGCAATGTTTCTGATTGAAACATGACGAATGACTTAGACTTATTATATGGCAGAGTTGAATTATACTTGCATATAATAGAGTTGAACTAATTTGGCGATGTTTCTGATTGAAACATGACGAATAACTTAGATTTATTATATGGCAGAGTTGAATTATATTTGCATATAATAGAGTTGAACTAAGTTGGCGATGTTTCTGATTGAAACATGACGAACAGCTTAGACTTATTATATGGCAAAGTTGAATTATACTTGCAAATAATAGAGTTGAACTAAGTTGGCGATGTTTCTGATTGAAACATGATGAATAACTTAGATTATTATATGGCAGAGTTGAATTATACTTGCATATAATAGAGTTTGTGTGTGCTATTTTCTGACCACACTGCCAAACAGATACTCAACTGGAGAACACCGGCAGAATAGATTGCGCCCGAACGACCTGTCACAGAAAGATAAGACTCCAGCAGTGGTTTGTCCACCCAGGGGCACTCCGACGATCAAGTCAGTACTCAATTATCTCTCAAAGATAGTAAATAGTGCTTTTACTCACTAGTCAGAATACAAAAGCGTACCTTAGACCCATGAGGGTGCCTTATTTTTATAGTCAGCATTAACCTGATCCCCGTAAAAACCTAGTTTCCCGTGGACTCTGGCTCAATGCTCATCCTGAACTCTCCAATAGATAAAGATAAACTCCCTAAAAGCTTTATCCTTATCCAGGCTGGGGTCTTCCCCCATTCTAGGACTCTTATAGCTTATCCGCTTAGATCAGATTCCGGTGTCTTCACAGGTAACCTCGGCCTAACCGAGATCACCTCGGCGTCAAGACCAGGACACGTGGCATCTCGGCTGGCACTTTGGTGCCACCTTGGCCACGTGTTGTTTATTCAAAAAATATGTCCCCACAACTGCCCCTAGGTTCTATTACCTCAGCACCCTGAGGTGATAGAACCTATATCATTTGTCCATATAGCACGTCGGCTAAGTTTGCTCTATCTTCCATTACCGAGGTCATCATTCGTCGGCTCCATACGACCAAGACTTGTATTCTGTATTTATCAATGCCTTAGAACCAAGAAAAAAAAAGTTTTTCAAGGTCTTTAGCCGAGATCATCCCAATAGCCGAGGTTTCTGTTGCATTAAATCAAGAACTCTAAGAGTTTTTACACGCGTATGAGCTGTCACGCACAACAACTTAATCGTTTTCGCCACGCGTCTCTTCCCTATTGAACCGTACCTGACACGCGCCATCAAGTCGTGTCGCTTTTGTGTGCGTCGCCTGACAGACACGTCGTCTTAGGCACACCAATTGTGATTTTGCCACCTTTTCGTGTTCTGATAAAAAACACTTCTCTTTTTTTGTCTTTTCACTTTCACATCTTTGTTTTTTTCCAAGCTTTCTCTCTCTAAAGTTTTCTTGCTCCCATTGTTGCCTTCTTCAAGTTTCCTGCAACCACTCCGTTCACCTCCTTCGGCAAAGCATTTGCTGTTCTTCTCCGTTCACTGCCACCGTTTGACTCCGGCGTACTTCATACCGGCCTCATTTTCTTCGGTAAGTCATTGTTCCCCCCCCCTTTTTTTTTATTTATTTATTTTTTTTCAATTTTTGACTTACTTCAAAATTTGTTATGCTTATACACTGCTACTGTGATTCCATCCATTTGAATGATTGCTCGTGTTTCAAGTTTCATCATTCATGTATCAAACATGTCTGTTTTGTGATTTCTAGTTGTTCAATCTTTTTCCAGGTAGACATTTTGTTTATATGCTTGCTATCTTGCCACTGTCTTCGACTTGTGCACATCTATATATTTTATTCAATGTTCTTTGAATTCTTGTTTGCCTTCTTGAGTCTGAATCATTGTTATTTGCCCTGGTTTCTTCTTGCTTTTTCCAGATTCTTGCTCCTAATTTCTGTTTCAATAGCTCTAGGTTTGGGATTTGCCATAGAACTCACAAACTTTAGGAAAAACTGTAACAATCTCCCATTTTTTCTGAAAAAACCCCTCTCTCGTTTCTGTTTTGGGTTTAGCCGGGGATATCTCAAACCCGTACAAACCATTTTCTTCTGAATTCTTACCTTGCCCCTTGTAGCAGACATCATGGGTATGTTTAGGTGGAAGGTAGACATTCCTACTAAACTAGAGTGCTTTAGGCAGGAATTTGCCATCCCCGCCGATGTCTACCTTAGGCTAGCAGGGGAGGAGGACTCCATCATGCCTGATGGGGACTCCATGCCTTTCCCTGTAGTGGCCTTTATAGAGTGTGGACTTAGGTGCCCTCTTGACATCCTCTTCGAGAAGTCCTTCATTACTATAAGCTTAACCCAATGCAGCTAGCAATTAACTCTTACCGAGTCATTAACAGTATCATTGCCCTAGCTAGCCGAGAAAATGCTAGGATAACCTTAGTCGATATGTAATACTGCTATACAATGTGTGGCTTGAAGTCAGAAAAGGGCTACATCTATTACCTTAAGCCAAGATCCACAGAATACAAACTCATCGCCGACCTCCCAGACTCTAACAAGGGTGTTGGAGACGATTATTTCATCGTCTCGGGCAACTGGGAGTTCCCACTAGATGACGACCTTCACCTCTACCCCTTAAGCCGAACAGTGTTCAAAAGGGAAATGGTAAGAGCCAAGTGCCACTTCACTTACTTTCAAGTCTTTATTATTTTGATATTTTTGTATATTCTAACGTCTGTTTGTTTTACTTTGTAGTTCTTCCTCAGCCTCCCAAAGACTTCCGTAAGTCATTCTTCCCTAGCAAAGACTTCAAGAGGTTGTTGGACTTGTCTGTTATTCAGCGCAGGGCTTCTCTGCTCCTGAACTATATCTCAACCTACAAATCAACATTGCCCGACGTCCCCAAAAAGAGCAAATCTCCACCTTCAGCAATAACTCCCCCAACTACCTCATCACCAAGGCCCGATCAAGCTTCAACATCCAACCTAGCAGAACAACCATCAACTTCTGCACCACAATTGATTCCACCCTCTCAACGCCAACGCCGACATTGAGCTCCACTACTTGCCCCCGCAGGAAGAACTGGTAGCCGAAAATGCCGAAGTTCTGAGGCGTCGGCTTACGACCCAGTAAATCCACCTGCAACTCTGCCAGCAATCCAATTTGGTACAAGGGTCACAGTTGCCGTCATAACCGACAAGATGGGGCGAAAACCTACCGTAGTTGAAGATTTGCTTGCCAACCTTCCTGGCGTTATTACCGTCTAGTCTTCATCTTCTCCTCCTCAACCAACCCCTAATCCCAAACGAATGAAGAAGGCCAAGGCAAAGGCCACAGTGACCCAGATTGATTCTGAGGACATTGTGCCTATTTCAAAGCTAGCCGAAGCCGAGAAGAGCGCCCCCTCCACCGAGAAGCGTCCTACCGAGGACCCATCGTCTAAGGCCCCACCGGCCAAGAAGCCGAGGTTCGACCACCAAGAGGGCAGCAGCTATCCCCGAGACATGGTCTGGACGCCCGAGATCATGCTTGATGATAGGCCCCTCACCGCTGGTGATAGTGCTGCAAAACTTGAGGTCGGGGCGGCCTTGTCTATGGCAGTTGTTTTGCCCGAGGACATGAACTGTATGGCCGAGCTTCATGAATATGAAGACTTTGCCTTCATGATGTAGCACTCGGTCTTGGTAAGCAGTCTCCCTTCCCCTTTGGCAATCTTTCCACACTTAGTGAAATTTTGCTAACTTGTGCTACTTCTTTGCAGGCTATCCAGCATGCCCACTCTTATGCCACCAAGATCGAGATGATGAGAAAGGATTTGGCGAAGAAGACAAAAGAAGCAGCCAAACTCCTGTCTTCGCTTAATCAGGCCGAGGCTAACAACCGTTCTCTTATGGACCAGGCTAAGGACGCCAAAACAGCTCAGAGTCTGGCCGAGAAAAAGGCCAAGGCGGCAAACAACGAAGCTGAGGCAGTAAGAGCCGACCTCGAGGATGCTAAAGCCAAAGTGGCTGATCTGGAGGCCGAGGTGAAGGCGGCCGACAAAAAGGCTTTTGAAGAGGGGCAGGCCGCCGTTCGTGACTAATACATGGAGCAAGTCAACCTGGGTTGCAACCGAGGTTACTACCTCGGCTGGACGGCGACCCTCAACAAGTTGGCTGTTGCTATGGATTCCAATCTTCATGACATCAGCAAGCTCCAAGTGCCATTCCCCCCAAAGCCTAAAAAGGCCGAGGTCGAAGACGAAGATGATGCCGATGATGGCGAGGCCGACAAAGAAGATGGGGAGGCTGCCACTGATAACAAGTCTCTTACACTCAACGAGCAAATAGACTTAACGTAGGATGAGGAGGATGACTTGGTATCCAAGGACGTCTCTCCCACTCCAACAACTTCTGAAGCTGAGATCCATTGTGCTGAAAAGAGTCTAGATAAAACCTTGCAAGAGATTGATGCTGAGCTTGAAGCCGAGAGGACTACAATACTACCCTCTAATTAAGCCAAATCTAGTACTTAGAATTTTTTATTTTCTCATTTCCTTGTTCTGTTCCTTCTTAGCTTGTAATATTTCGTTTGAACAATGTTAGTTTTACATTTGGCCGGGGTGCCCTTTTTGTAATTGAACAAGTAATCTCTTTGTAGGTTGAAGTGCCCTTTTTCTTTTTTGAATGCAAGTACAACTTCTTCTTCAAGTGTTTGTATGTTTATCTTCTTTACTGTCTTGTATGATTCCATACTTAGAATAATTTGCATGTCTTCAAAAGTGCACCCTATCTGTGCGATCTCCTTGGGTAAAAATACCTCGGTCATAACTTCCAACTTGTTTATCTCGGCCTTGTTTTAACACTTAAAAAACATTGTAAGAAAGTTTTCACAAGTGTTTATCTAAAACTTGCCACTTTACTTATTGTCTTCTATCAAGACTTCAGTCTTCCATATTTTCCAAGTTTTCGCAACCTGGTAATCTTGGCAAGTATACTTCTTTCAACATAACCTCAGTTTAACTTCAACTTGTAAATTATTCTGAAAATTTCAACAAGTGTTAAGCCAATCTTTGGCTTGTGAATTCCAACTCCCAAGTATTATTCTCCAGCTCTCTGCCCCCTATTGTGAACTTAAGTTTCACTTAGGTTCTCATTAAGCATGTGGCTATGACCTTGTTGCCGAAGTTATACTCAAACAGAGACTAGCCGAGGTTCTCAACCTTGATTCTTCTGTTAATCTTACTCAAATGCTCTTAAGTTCAATCTATGCTTGACTCTGCCGATATGGTAAATCTAGGTTAATCCAACTTAGTTCAACTCCATCATATGCAGGTACAATTTCTTTTCTACCATATAATGAGTCTAAGTTATTCGTCATGTTTCAATCAGAAACATCGCAAACTTAGTTCAACTCTATTCTATGCAAGTATAATTTAACTCTGTCATATAATAAGTCTAAGTTATTCGTTATATTTCAATGAGAAACATCGCCAATTTAGTTCAACTCTATTATATGCAAGTATAATTCAACTCTACCATATAATAAGTCTAAGTTATTCGTTATGTTTCAATCAAAAACATCACCAACTTAGTTCAACTCTATTATATGCAAGTATAATTCAACTCTGCCATATAATAAGTCTAAGTTATTCGTCATTTTCAATCAGAAATATCGCCAAAGGACTGGTCAATTGTTTTTCACAAGTTTGAAATTAAAAATCGAGCTAAAATTTTATTATTACTTCGGCTAATAACAAAAAACTTAAAAAAATAAAAAGAAATCTAATGATAGAAAAACTTCAAGTTGAAAGTATTCTAGAGTCTTGGCAACTCTTTGTCTTCATTGTCTTCAAGCCGATATGCCCCATTGCCCAGACCGAGATGATTCTATAAGGTCCCTCCCAATTTGGGCCAAGCTTGCCCTCTCTGGGATCCTTCTTGTTGCCGACGACCTTTCTCAGGACAAGGTCACTAACTTGAAACTCTCGTGGGTTGACCTTCTTATTATAAGCCCTAGCCAGCTACTGCTGGTATGCCCCAAGCTGAATTGCTGCTTTCTCCCTTCTTTCTTCTAACAGATCCAGATCTCAGGCCAAGAATGCCTCGTTGGTCCCATTTTCTACTCCTTGGTTCTGATCCCTGAGATGCCGACCTCCAGTGGAATAACTGCTTCTGTGCCATAAGCCATGGCGAATGGGGACTCTCCAGTTGATCTTCTCGGAGTGGTTCGATATGCCTAGAGTACGTTGGGCAACTCATCCACCCACCTTCCTTTTGCTGCTTCCAACCTCTTCTTGATCCCATCTAAGATAACCTTATTGGATGCTTCTGCTTGACCATTACTCTGAGGGAAGCTTGGAGTAGAGTAATAGTTCTTGATTTTGTACTTTGCACAGAAGCTTTTGATCAGCTTGCTGTCAAACTGTGTTCCACTGTCTGCTATTATTGCCCTCGGGATCCCAAACTTGGTGATGATGTTTTTCCATATGAAGCTCTTCATATAATAAGTCTAAGTTATTCGTCATGTTTCAATCAGAAATATCGCCAACTTAGTTCAACTCTATTATTTGCAAGTATAATTCAACTTTGCCATATAATAAGTCTAAGTTATTCGTCATGTTTCAATCAGAAACATCGCCAACTTAGTTCAACTCTATTATATGCAAGTATAATTCAACTCTGCCATATAATAAGTCTAAGTTATTCGTCATGTTTCAATCAGAAACATCGCCAAATTAGTTCAACTCTATTATATGCAAGTATAATTCAACTTTGCCATATAATAAGTCTAAGTTATTCGTCATGTTTGAATCAGAAACATCACCAAAGGACTGGTCAATCATTTTTCACAAGTTTGAAATTAAAAAATCGAGCTAAAATTTTATTATTACTTCGGCTAATAACAAAAAACTTAAAAAAATAAAAAGAAATCTAATGATAGAAAAACTTCAGGTTGCAAGTATTCCAAGATCTTGGCAACTCTTTGCCTTCACTGTCTTTAAGCCGATATGCCCCATTGCCTAGGACCGAGATGATCCTATAAGGTCCCTCCTAATTTGAGCCAAGCTTGCCCTCTCTTGAATCCTTCTTGTTGCCGACGACCTTTCTTAGGACGAGGTCACCAACTTGAAACTCTCGTGAGTTGACCTTCTTATTGTAAGCCCTAGCCAGTTGCTGCTGGTATGCCCCTAGCTGAATTGCTGCTTTTTCCCTTCTTTCTTCCAGTAGGTCTAGATCTCGGGCTAAAAATGCATCATTAGTCCTATTCTTCACCCCCTGGGTTCTGATCCCTGGGATGCCGACCTTCAGTGGGATAACTGCTTCTGTGCCATAAGCCATGGCGAATAGGGACTCCCCAGTTGATCTTCTCGGCGTAGTCCGATATGCCCAAAGTACATTGGGCAACTCATCCACCCACTTTCCCTTTGCTGTTTCCAGCCTCTTCTTGATCCAATCCAAGATAACCTTATTGGATGCTTCTGCTTGACCATTACTCTGAGGGAAACTTGGAGTAGAGTAATAATTCTTGATTTTGTACTTTGCACAGAAGCTTTTGATCAGCTTGCTGTCAAACTGTGTTCCACTGTCTGCTATTATTGCCCTCGGGATCCCAAACCTGGTGATGATGTTTTTCCATATGAAGCTCTTTACATTAATATCTCGGATCTTTGCAAAGGGTTCAGCTTCCACCCACTTGGTGAAGAAATTTGTTGCCACTAGTAGGAACTTTCTTTGTCTAGTTGCTTGAGGTAGTTGTCCAACAAGATCCATGCCCCATTGGGCAAATGGCCAAGGGCTAGACACTGGGTTCAAATCTGCTGCTGGTTGGTGTATCAAAGGTGCAAACCTCTGACACTCCTCACACTTCCTGACATAAGCTTCAGCATTTTCCTGCATATAGGGCCACCAGTACCCCTGAGTAATGGCCCTATGAGCAAGTGACCTGCCCCTAGCGTGGCTTCCACATACTCCTTCGTGTATTTCATACAGGAAGTCTTCAACTTGTAAAGGATGTACACACCTCAAAAGAGGACCAGTAAAAGATCTTCTGTAGAGATGTTTTTCTGCTGTCAGACTGAATCTTGCTGACTTCAGTCTGATCTTGTGTGCTTCTTTATGATCATCTGGTAGTTTCTCATCTCTAAGAATACGATTATCGCATCCATCCAGCTTGGTCCCATCTCCACACACATTGCCTCATGCTCTGTGTTCAGTGGTTCTACACTTGGACCTTACAAGTAATCAACCATTATTGTCCTTGTCTCTCCTGGTTTCATTGCACTAGCCAACTTGGCCAAGGCATCAGTATGGCTGTTGTCATCTCGGCTAACTTACTGTAGTCGGCAATTTTGGAATAATGTTATCCATCTGCCCACCTCTTTTGCATAGGCCATCATTCTTTTATCTCGGGCTACGTATTCGCCCGTTGCCTGGTTGACGATAAGCTGGGAGTCACAAAAGACCATCACCTCATCGGCTTCCATTGCTACTGCCAACTTCAACCCTACGGTCAGTGCTTTATACTCTGCTTCATTGTTTGAGGCTTTAAACCCCAAACGAATGGATTGTTCCAGCATCTGCCGATCTGGCGATACTAGCATTACTCTTACCCTTGCTCCTTGTCAGTTTGAACTCCCATCAACAAACAGGCGGAAGGAGTTGCCGATGTAAATACTGCAGGGCCGGAGTTTCTCTTCTTTCCTCTGTTCTGCTATCCCCAGCTGGGTTTCTCCTTGTTCACTTGGACATCGTATACCCTGACTCAACGGAGCCCGATGCATAGTGGCGCCTGGTGTGAACTCGGCCACGAGGTCAGCCACAACTTGGCCTTTGATTACTGACCTGGGTCTGAATTCCATGTCATATTGGCCCAACACCACTGCCCATCTGGTTATCCTGCTTGTCAGATCTCCTTGCTGCAACAGGGACTTCAAAGGATGCTCAGTTAACAGCACAATCTTGTGGGCCTGAAAGTAATGATTCAGCTTCTTGGAGGCCATTACTAAAGCCAGTGTCAGTTTCTCCAAGGGTAGGTATCTGGTCTCTACATCTGCTAGGGTTTTACTCATGTAGTAAACTGCCATTTGTTTCCCATTTTCTTCTCTGATTACCACTGCACTCACTGTATGCTCTGAAACTGCCAAGTATAAGAATAACTCATCTCCAGGTATTGGGTTTGAGAGAACTGGAACTGTGGTCAAGTATTTCTTTAAGTCGGCTAAGGCGACTTCGCACTCTTCTGTCCATAAGAAGTCTGTGGCTTTCTTCACTAAACTGAAGAAAGGTTTGCATTTGTCAGAACTTCTGCTTATGAATCTATTTAGGGCTGCAGCCCTTCCAGTTAACATCTGCACTTGTTTTGCTGATGTTGAGCTCTTCAACTCCAAGATGGTCTTGATCTGATCCGGGCTTGCCTCGATACCCTTTCTGGTGACCAAGTATTCGAGGAACTTCCTTGACGCAACTCCAATGCGCACTTTGACGCATTGAGTCGGAGCCGAAATGTCCTCAGGATATCGAAGACTGCTTTCAGGTCGGCCAGATGATCTTCAAGTTCCTTGGTCTTTACGACCATGTCATCAATGTATGCCTCCACTGTTTTGCCTATTAGATGTCTGAACATCTTAGTCACCAATCTCTGGTAAGTTGCTCCTGCATTTTTCAACCCGAAAGGCATCACTCTGTAGCAATACAACCCTTTTGGGGTGATAAAATAGTATTCTTCTCATCTGGAGGGTACATGGCTATCTGATGGTACCCCCTGTAAGCGTCCATGAAACTCATCCTTCCATGTCCTAAGGTGGCATCCACCAATTGGTCAATTTTGAGGAGTGGGAAACTGTCTTTGGGACAAGCTTTGTTCAGGCTGGTGAAGTCCACACAGACCCTCAACTTCCTATTCTTTTTCTTTACAACAACCGTGTTCGATAGCCATGTTGGGTAGTTTACCTCTCAAATGGCTTTGGCCTTCAGAAGTTTATCCACTTCCTCTTCTACTGCCTCAACATGCATCAACGTAGGCCTCCTTGCTCGCTAGATAACATGTTTGGCCAACCTGTCCTCATTCAGTTTATGGCAAATGACCTCGGGGTCAATGCTAGGCATCTCGTATGGTGTCCAGGAAAACACCTCAAGGTTTGCTCTCAAGAATGCCTCTAACTTCTTTTCTTCTTCTTCGGCCAAGCCTGAGCCGAGAAGAAAGAAGCGCTCTTCATTCCCTTACTGGACTAAGATCTTCTTCAGGGCTTCCTCACTTTTATGCCGACGTCCTCAAGGACCTCCACGTCTACGTCCTCATCCTCAATCTCTAATGTTTCTGCTTCTCGTATGTTGCAGATGGATTTCATTGCTGCCATGGGGCAATTCTTTGCCTGCACCTGATCCGCTCTGACCTCCTCAATTCCATGCTCTATTAGGAACCGCAACAACTGTGCAGCGTTGAGGGGACAACCTCCATTGCATGCAGCCATGGCCTTCCCAGGATAATATTGTAAGGGGAGGGGGTGTCAATTATTGTTAACTCTGTGATTACCTTCTTGGTGCCAGCCTGTACCTCCAAACTTACTGCTCCTAGGGGCCATGTCGGCATTCCATTGAACCCAACCATTGGACCAATGGATTGTTCCAGATCATCTTGGTGAAGGCCAAGCTTCTTGTAACACCTGAGATACATGATGTCACAAGAGCTGCCCTGGTCGATTAGAATTCGCTTTACCTGGCACTCTCCAATCTGGAGGGATATTACCAGGGCATCGTTGTGTGGATGCTGCACCATCTCTAGGTCGTCTTCAGTAAAGGACACCATTGGTCCATGGCAGTTCTCTGCCATAGGTCTCTTCTGCCGGACTTGATACACATGTTGTAAGTATTTTACCGTCTGAGTTTCCCCATATATCTCTTTCTTATTGATCTTCAAGTGAATCACATTGATCACTCGAGGTCTGCCTGCTTGCGGTTGTGGTGTTGGAGGAGGTGGTGCTGCCGGTGCCTAAAGCAGTTTCGCTTGCTCTTCCCTTGTTCTAGCCTCATCTACCAAGTCTCTTAGATGACCCTATCTTTCCAGGTCTTCCAGATGTGCTTTTAGGGCTCTGCACCCTTGAGTTAGATGCCCATCCTCATTGTAGTAGGCACAGCGCTTCCCCAACTTCTTCTTCCTATAAATTCACCAGGAATCTTCTCTAGGGCTCTATAACAGGGTTGATTTGGATTCTTTCCAAGACTTTGTAAACCGGAATTCGGAACACAGTTGTGATCGCCTGTGCAGCCCTCAGTCTTGTCACTTGTTTATTGTATCCACTACTACCTCGGCCTCGCTTCGGCGAGCCGTTTCTCTTCTCTTGTTTTGACACCTTTGTCCCTAGCGTGTCCTCCTCGGTTCTCGTATACTTCTCTATCCTGGCCATTAGTTCCTCCATACTTTTTGGCAGTGTCTTTGCCAGTGATTTTTGAAGTAGGTAAACATCGTTCAGGCCATTCTTGAAAGACATGACCGCTACCTTTTGGCATAGGCCCTAAGGCTTTCATCCTCACCGATTCTCAGAGCCATTAGAGAGTCCACCCTTAACGGCTGTAGTTTGTTTGTTACAAACCTGGCCACGAACATCTCGGCCATGCTTTCCCAGCTTTTCACAGTTCCTTTCGGCAACTTGTGAAACCAGTCTGATGCGATTTCCCCAAAGGATGAGGGAAACACTTTGCAGAGCAACGACTCATTCTCGGTGAATAGTGCCTTTGAGTTCAGGTACAAGCCGACATGAAAGTTAGTGTCAGACTTACTGTCGTATATCTGGAATCTCGGCATGTGGAACCTCTTTAGGGCCTCAAATTATTCCAATTCTACAGAGAACGACATTCTTGGATTGACCGGAGAGGTTACCTCGGCATCTTGTCGCATCCTCTGGAGGCAATCTCTCAGATCCTCTTTGGCCCGTCCAGGAGCTCGGCTATCAATGGATTTTAGCCTCTTTGGTGCGCTACTCCCGGTGTCGTTATAGGTCCTCTTGGACCTCCTCCATTAGTTGTGTCGAAACAAAGCTCCTTCCCTTGAACATGTCGATGTTCTTTGGTATAGGCTTCTTTGCTACGATGTGTTTTCCGAGACTCTCCCTTCATTGACTCTCCTCGCCCGACCTCCTGTGAAGGCCGATGAGAGTGTTCTTTGGTCCTATTATGCTGAGGGACTAGAGGAACTGTTTTCTGCCCCCCTTTCTGGGCATCTTTTTTGGCCACTGGAATCGGCGTATCTTGTAATGGAAACCGTGGCTGCATGACGTTGTTCTGCATCATGAAATTGACGACCAATTGCAGGTCTGCCAATTTGTTCGCCATTCCCTTCATCTCGTCGTCCCTCCGCAAGCATCTGTCTTTCCATACCTGGAGGTCATCCTCGTTATAATACCCGCCTCAGTCTGCCTTTTTTGGTACGTCTCCCTCCTGGGCGATGTCTTTCTCTCTGGGATTCTGATCCCGAGTTTCTTCGTTGCAGTTATCCTCTTCTACGTTAGGGTCAATGTGTTTACCACTTCCAGTAGGGATGTCATCCCCAATCTTCTCTTTCTGTCTGTCGTTGGCCATCTATTCTCCTTTCTTTCCCACAGAGGACGCCAAATTATGTGTGTTATTTTCTGACCACACTGCTAAACAGTACTCAGCTGAGAACACCGGCAGAGTAGATTACGCTTGAACGACCTATCACAGAAAGATAAGACTCCGGCGGTGGTTCATCCACCCGGGGGCACTCCGACGATCAAGTTAGTATTCAATTATCTCTCAAAGATAGCAAATAGTGCTTTTACTCACTAGTTAGAATACAAAAGCGTACCTTAGACCCATGAGGGTGCCTTATTTTTATAGTCAGCACTAACCTGATCCCTATAGAAACCTAGCTTCCCTTGGACTCTGGCTCAATGCTCATCCTGGACTCTCCAATAGATAAAGATAAACTTCCTAAAAGCTTTATCCTTATCCAGGCTAAGGTCCTCCCCATTCTAGGACTCTTATAGCTTATCCGCTTATCTCGGATTCCGGTATCTTCGCAGGTAATCTCGGCCTAGCCGAGATCACCTCGGCGTCAAGACCAGGACACGTGGCACCTCGGCTGGCACTTCGATGCCACCTTGGCCACATGTTTTTTATTTTAAAAATATGTCCCCACAGAGTTGAACTAAGTTGGCGATGTTTCTGATTGAAACATGACGAATAACTTAGACTCATTATATGCTAGAGAAGAAATTATACTTCCATATGATGGAGTTGAACTAAGTTGGATTAACCTAGATTTGCTGTATCGGTAAAAATTAAGAGCATTTGAGTAAGATTAATAGAGGAATCAAGGTTGAGAACCCCAGCTAGTCTCTGTTTGAGTATAACTTCAACAACAAGGTCATAGCCACATGCTTAATGAAAACCTAAGTGAAACTTAAGTTCACAAAGTATAGAAGACTGAAGTCTTGAAAGAAGACAATGACAAAATGACAAGTTTTAAGTAAACATTTGTGAAAATATTTTTTACAAAATGTTTTCAAGAGTTAAGACAAGGCTGAGACAACAGTTAACAGGTATATCCAGGGTATTTTTACCCAAGGAGATCGCACAGATAGGGTGCACTTTTGAAGACATGCAAATTATTCTGAGCATGGAATCATACAAGACAGTAAAGAAGACAAACATACAAACACTTGAAAGAAGAAGTTGTACTTGTATTCAAAGAAGAAAAATGGCACTTCGGCCTACAAAGAGATTACTTGTTCAGGTACCAAAAGGGCACCCCGGCCAAATGTAGAACTAACATTGTTTAAACGAAATATTACAAGCTAAGAAGGAACAGAACAAGGAACGGAGAAAATAAAAAATTATAAGTACTAGATTTGGCTTGATCAGAAGGTAGTATTGTAGTCCTCTCGGCTTCAAGCCCAGCATCAATCTCTTGCAAGGTTTTATCTAGACTCTTTTCAGCACAACGGATCTCAGCTTCAGAAGTTGTTGGAGTGGGAGAGACGTCCTTGGATACCAAGTCATCCTCCTCATCCTACGTTAAGTCTATTTGCTCGTTGAGTGTAAGAGACTTGTTATCAGTGGCAGCCTCCCCATCTTCTTTGTCGGCCTCGCCATCATCGGCATCATCTTCGTCTTCGACGTCGGCCTCTTTAGGCTGTGGGAGGAATGGCACTTGGAGCTTGCTGATGTCATGAAGATCGGAATCCATAGCAACAGCCAACTTGTTGAGGGCCGCCGTCCAGCCGAGGTAGTAACCTCGGTTGCAACCCAGGTTGACTTGTTCCATGTATTGGTTGCGAACGGCGGCCTGCCCCTCTTCAAAGGCCTTTTCGTCGGCCGACTTCACCTCGGCCTCTTTATTGGCGATGGCCTCCTGCAGCTTGGCCTCCAGATCAGCCACTTTGGCTTTAGCAGCTTTGAGGTCGGCTCTTGCTGCCTCGGCTTCGTCGTTTGCCACCTTGGCTTTTTCCTCGGCCAGACTCTGAGCTGTTTTGGCGTCCTTGGCCTGGTCCATAAGAGAACGGTTGTTGGCCTTGGCCTGATTAAGCGAAGACAGGAGTTTGGTTGCTTCTTTTGTCTTCTTCACCAAATCATTTCTCATCATCTCAGTCTTGGTGGCATAAGAGTAAGCATGCTGGATGGCCTGCAAAGAAGTAGCACAAGCTAGCAAAATTTCACTAAGTGTTGAAAGATTGCCAAAGTGGAAGGGATAATGCTTACCAAGACCGAATGCTGCATCATGAAGGCGAAGTCTTCATATTCATGAAGCTCGGCTATATGGTTCATGTCCTTGGGCAGAAGAACTGCCATGGGCAAGGCCACCCTGACCTCAAGGTTTGCAGCACTATCACTAGCGGTAAGGGTCCTGTCATCAAGCATGATCTCGGGCGCCCAGACCATGCCTCGGGGATAGCTGCTGCCCTCTTGGTGGTTGGACCTCGGCTTCTTGGCGGGTGAGGCCTCAGATGATGGGTCCTCGGCAGGACGCTTCTCGATGGAGGGGTGCTCTTCTCGGCTTCGGCTAGTTTTGAAATAGACACAGTGTCCTCAGAATCAATCTGGGTCACTGTGGCCTTTGCCTTGGCCTTCTTCATTCGTTTGGGCTTAGGGGTTGGTTGAGGAGGAGAAGATGATGACTGGACAGTAACAACGCCAAGAAGGTTGGCAAGCAAATTTTCAACTACGGCAGGTTTTTCCCCATCTCGTCGGTTGTGGCGGCAAATGTAACCCTTGTACCAAAGTGGATTGCTGGCAGAGCTGTGGGTGGATTTGCTGGGTCGTAAGCTGACACCTCAGAACTTCGGCGTTTTCGGCTACGAGTTCTTCCTGCAGGGGCAAGCAGTGGAGCTCGACGTCGGCGTTGGCATTGAAAGGGTGGAATCAGTTATGGAGCAGAAGTTGATGGTTGTTCTGCTGGGTCGGATGTTAAAGCTTGATCGGGCCTTGGTGATGAGGTAGTTGGGGGAGTTGTTGCTGAGGGTGGAGATTTGCTCTTTTTGGGGACGTCGGGCAATGTTGATTTGTAGGTTGGGATGTAGTTCAGGAGCAGAGGAGCCCTGCGCTGAATAACAGGCAAGTCTAGTAACCTTTTGAAGTCTTTGTTGGGGAAGAATGACTTGCGGAAGTCTTTGGAAGGCTGAGGAAGAACTACAAAGTAAAACAAACAGACGTTAGAACATACAAAAATATCAAAATAATAAATACTTGAAAGCAAGTAAAGTGACACTTGGCTCGTACCATTTCCCTCTTTGAACACTATTCGGCTTAAGGGGTAGAGGTGAAGGTCGTCATCTGGTTGGAACTCCCAGTTGCCTGAGACGATGAAATAATCGTCTCCACCCCCTTGTTGGAGTCTGGGAGGTCGGCGATGAGTTTGTATTCTGTGGATCTCGGCTTAAGGTAATAGATGTAGCCCTTTTCTGACTTCAGGCCACACATTGTATACCAGTATTGGATATCGGCCAAGGTTATCCTAGCATTTTCTCGGCTAGTTAGGGCAATGATACCGTTAATGACTCGGTAAGAGTTAATTGCTAGTTGCATTGGGTTGAGCTTATAGTAGTGAAGGACTTCTCGGAAGAGGATGTCAAGAGGGAACTTAAGTCCACACTCTATAAAAGCCACTACAGAGAAAGGCATGGAGTCCCCATCAGACATGATGGTGTCCTCCTCTCTTGCTAGCCTAAGGTGGACATTGGCGGGGATGGAAAATTCCTGCCTAAAGTACTCTAGTTTAGTATGAGTGTCTACCTTCCACCTAAACATACCCATGATGTCGACTATAAGGGGCACAGTGAGAATTCAGAAGAAAATGGTTTGTACGGGTTTGAGATAACCTCGGCTAAACCCAAAACAGAAACGGGGGAGGGGTTTTTTCAGAAAAAAATGGGAGATTGTTACAGTTTTTTCTAAAGTTTGTGAGTTCTAAGGCAAATCCCAAACCTAGAGCTATTGAAACAGAAATTAGGAGCAAGAATCTGGAAAAAGCAACAAGAAAAAAGGGCAAATAACAATGATTCAGACTCAAGAAGGCAAACAAGAATTCAAAGAACATTAAATAAAATATATAGATGTGCACAAGTTGAAGACAGTGGCAAGATAGCAAGCATATAAACAAAATGTCTACCCAGAAAAAAGATTGAACAACTAGAAATCACAAAACAGACATGTTTGATACATGAATGACGAAACTTGAAACACGAGCAATCATTCAAATGGATGGAATCACAGTAGCAGTGTATAAGCATAACAAATTTCGAAGTAAGTCAAAAACTGAAAAAATGGGGGAATAGTGACTTACCGAAGAAAATGAGGGCGGTATGAAGTACGCCGGAGTCAAACGGTAGCAGTGAGCGGAGAAGAACAACAAATGCTTCGCCGGAGGAGGTGAATGGAGTGGTTGTAGGAAGCTCAAAGAAGGCAATAATGGGAGCAAGAAAACTTTAGAGAGAGAAAGCTTGGAAAAAAAACGAAGATGTGAAAGTGAAAAGACAAAGAAAGAGAAGTGTTTCTGATCAGAACACGAAAAGGCGGCAAAATCGCAATTAGTGTGCCTAGGATGATGTGTCTGTCAGGCGGCGCATGCAAAAGCGACACGACTTGATGGCGCGTGTTAGGTATGGTTTAATAGGGAATAGACGCATGGCGAAAACGGTTGAGTTGTTGTGCGTGACAACTCATACACGTGTAGAAACTCTTGGAGTTCTTGATTTAATGAAGCAAAGACCTCGACTATGGGTATGATCTCGGCTAAAGAACTTGAAAAAACTTGGTTTTTGGTTCTAAGGGATTGAGAAAACAGATTACAAATCTGAGTCATATGGAGCCGACGAATGATGACCTTGGTAATGGAGGATAGAGCAAGCTTAGCCGACGTGCTATATGGTTAAAAGATATAGGTTTTATCACCTCAGGATGTCGAGGTAATAGAACCTAGGGGCAGTTGTGGGGACATATTTTTTGAATAAACAATACGTGGCCAAGGTGGCACCGAAGTGCCAGCTGAGGTGCCACGTGTCCCGGTCTTGACGCCGAGGTGATCTCAGCTAGGTCGAGGTTACCTGTGAAGATACCGTAATCTGAGATAAACGAATATGCTATAAGAGTCCAAGAATAGGAAGGACCTCAGCCTTGATAAGAATAAAACTCTTAAGGAGTTTATCTTTATCTATTGGAGAGTCCAGGATGAGCATTGAGCCAGAGTCCAAAAAAAGCTAGGCTTCTACAGGGATCAGGTTAGTGCTAACTATAAAAGTAAGGCACCTTCATGGGTCTAAGGTACGCTTTTTGTATTCTGACTAGTGAGTAAAAACACTATTTGCTATCTTTGAGAGATAATTGAGTACTGACTTGATCGTCGGAGTACCCTCGGGTGGACGAACCACCGCCGGAGTCTTATCTTTCTGTGACAGATCGTTTGGGCACAGTCTATTCTGCCGATATTCTCTAGCTGAGTACCTATTTGGTAGTGTGATCAGAAAATAACACACACATAACACATTGTTACAACTAATACACCACTTGTAAAGATTCTAACTAACTCTATAACTGCCTTGATGAGTTGTACAATATAGCACATGCTAATGT
The DNA here is from genome assembly GCA_030407325.1 of Camellia japonica. Lineage (NCBI taxonomy): Eukaryota > Viridiplantae > Streptophyta > Magnoliopsida > Ericales > Theaceae > Camellia > Camellia japonica. Next base: position 75,815,014 of record JAPPVO010000032.1, on the reverse strand, counting down.
AGTTAGCTCAAGCTGGCCTGAGCTGATGATAATAACTCTGAGCTAATAAATTGAGTTGTGTTTGCTAAAGCTATGGCTAAGGCTGTAACTGTGGTTGGCATATCCTTAACAATTTTTGTATTGCGTATAATGCAGACCACATGTCGTAATGCAAGGGTGTGTGTTTGATTTACATCGTTTAGGGGAGTGTGCACTATATATTACCACGTGTTTACCCATTATTATTTACTTATTTGTTGGCCTTTGTATTGAGGAGTGATCCCTGGATCAGGATTCTCTCCTGCATTCTTTCATCTAGCACTGTCCTGCAATTTGCAGCAGATGGTGACACGTGGTGAGAAGGTAATCCGACGGGCTGAATGATGCCATGTTTTAGAGACAATAAGTGACACCAAAAACGATGTCGTTTTTGGTGGGTCTTCTTTCAGTAAACGAGAGATCCTCTACTCTCTCCAATCCCTCACTTCACTCACGTCCAAGCCTTAGAAACCTTCATCCGATCCCAGTGAAGGTGGCGACGACAAGGATTAGAGTGCAACACCAGTGTCGGCGTGCAGCGGCAGCGGTTGATAGTGCCTTCATCGTTGTTTCTTTTCCCCCAAATCAGTTCTAGAGCTTCACTTTTGTTCTCAAGATTTCCCAATCTCTCTTTCTTTATGTATATATGTATTCAAATACATAAATATGTTTGCATAAAAATCTCATTTGGTGCTCTTTTGTGAATTGGGTTTTGGATACATTGACTCTAATTACTAAATTTGTCACAAATTTTATATACTTCTTTGGGGTTTCATTCACACAAAGAGGAGTCTTTGAATCAATGCCTGTATCTGAATTCTTTTTTATTTTTTATTTTTTATCTTTTAGTTGTTATGTGATTCATAGCCTGTTTGGAAGTGTGTTATTGAATTCCTTTTTGTTTTTTTGTTTTTTTTGGCTAGATTTTTTTGATGGAATCAATGGATTTTGTTAATGTATTATTCATTTATGTTGATGTGGAAGAGGAATATTGCTGGTGCTGCAGCACTTCACCGTCGGTGGAGGAGAAGGAGGACGATTTCTGACTCTAGATGTGAGTGAAAATACATGAGTGAACTGTGCAGTCTCACAATATTTGGAGCTTTCCGTTTGCCCAAAACGGTGCCGTTCTATCATATTTCTCTCTGCGAAGTGGTGTCATTCAACCCATTGGATTGCCTTCCCGCCACATGTCGCAATCTGCTGCAAAGTGCAGGACAATGCTGGACCAAAGAATGCAAGAGAGGATCCTGATCCGTGATCCCCTTTCCTTTAGATTTAACTAGAGTAGTTCTAATGGGTTATATAAAAATAAAATAAATTAAAATTGAATCTGTAATATAAGATCCCATTTGTACAATATCTTGCTGTGTGATTTTCATGGAGCATCACGTATACAATTTTACACGATATTGGCCCTATTTGGAAAGTTGGGTTAGAGAGTTTTTTAAATTAAAATAGTTAATAAAGATAAAATAGACTAAAATAATTAATAAAATAAATTATTACATTCAAACTATAATACTGTATTTGGTTGGAGGATTTGATAAGGGAAATAGAAATAGAAAGAAATTGATAGGATTCGAATTTCAAGTCATATTTAATTGACTTAGGAAACAGAGAAAGCGAAGAGTTATGAACCCAAAAGAGAAAAAGTGAGATCGTATTTTCCTCATTTTATTTTCCCCTATATTTTCCATTATAACCATACAAAAAAGTGGTATTACATTTCAATTTTCTTTTTTATTTTTCTCATCAAATACTCCAACCAAGCACAGCTTAATTATTTCATCGTAACCATCAAATCAATTACCAAAAAAAAAAAAAATCAACCATCATCTCAAATATAACTTTTTTAGCTAAATTAAAATAGTCAAAAAATTAAAAACCAACTAAAATAATAAGGTTTTCAAACCAGCCCTCGCTCTATAAATGCGTGAAAAAAACAAGACATGATGGCCCTGTCTGTTTGGCCACTAGAGTAGGATTGTTGTGGGTCCTACTCACAGCATGTTTGGTATTGTTTGAGGAGGTCGGCTTCACAGTCTAGGCGGCTTAGTAATAATCTTTTTAGTAGAAGAATTAGCTTGGCTAGGAAACGAGTGGGATTAAGAAAATAATAAGCGGTTTCAGTCTGTTTGGTCGTCCATCTGGATATCTGCCCAGACGTTCGGTACAGTGCAATTTTTTTTAACAAACATAGCCGGCCGGCCAGAAAAATAGTTGGCCGGTCAACTTTTTATTTTTATTTTTTATTATTAATTTTAACAATCCTAAGTGCACATTTTGTTTTAATATTTATTTTAGTTTTTTTTAATATAGAAATAATTTTTTAATTTACTTTATTTAAAAATAATTTAACAATCCTATCATTAACCATCTCCTATACTATTATTAAAACAAATACATTTTTACTTAATTTTCTTACTAACAATCTCCACATTAACAATCTTTTCATTAATCATCTTTTTACTAATAATCTCCTCTAACCTAATTTGCCAAACAAAAGTAACCAATGGGTGAAGATTTGATTGCACGAGTTTTTTTTTCACTCTAGTGAGCTTTGCAACTTATCATTTATCCTTTCAAACCAACCATTATATATATGAAAATTTGCATTTTAGTAGAGCAATGGAAAAAAATTGTATTTTTACGATGGTTCAATTTTATTACGTGGATGGTGCAAATATATTTATGTTGTTGGTGTAACTCATTCTGTGTGTCAAAATTACACTATAAAAAAAATTCATTTGTAGTGCAATTTTTTTTCACTAATTAATTTAGTTGATTAAAAAATAAATTTTTAAAAAATAAAATAAATTTTTATTTAATCTATCCAAAAACAATTAAAATATTAAAGATAGATTTAGTATTGCTATTACTTAGTAAACAATTGAAAAGAGTAAAATAGTCTATTAAGCATTTATTATTCGTCGTACTATTCCAATTAAACATTGGATTCAATAGAACAGTTATTTCCAAATATCTAATCTCATGATCAAACAAACATTGGATACACATTGTACGGGGAGCAAATATTTCGACGAGCCCGTACTCCTTTCTTCCAAGCTCCGTCTCTATCCGATCACCTGCGAGGACAACAGCGGTGAGCTACCCGGCGGTGTGTGGCCGGAAAACCCCTCCGAAAATCAAGTTAGCACACACCTTGGGATAGAGAGAGAGAGAGAGAGGAGAGTGTAAGTGTTTCTTACCAAGATGTCTCCGTCCGTATGGAGGGCGCAGACATGCTTATATACCCTCTGCGCCCCAGATCTACTCCCAGTGATCTCTCGACACGTGGTATTGCTATCCCATCTGTCAGCACAAATCTTGCTGAACATCACCTAACCCAACTGCCAGCCCACTCTACTGGGAGCTCGGCAGTCGGGCTACACCATCTCGGCTATCAACTGCCATGCTACACTTTATGTCCAAGTGTTCTCATAGCCAAGCTCAAGGAGGACCGAGCTCGGTTACATTCCGGTATAGCCGAGCTCGGGACAACTCATGCTGGTTTTACCGTCGGCCTTCATGCCGAGCAAACTCATGAACCGCGGAACACCCACGCCTTGCCTGGCGCTGGACATCTCACTTGACCGGCTTCTATACCATGAAGCCAAGTAGCTCGGTCCAACCACACCTTGCCTTAACCGAGCAGATCCTTTCAGGACAGGGCCGCACTACCTCGGCCCAACCTTGTTCGGCCCAAATCTGTCTGGCCCAATCCCAGATCATAAATCTCCCTCTCAATTGCCCCTTAATTTCGTCCACGCAAGCGTGACTGGGATTACCTATTCCGACCGGAGTAACACTTCATCGGTCCTCGATTTGCAAAACGGTGACCGGGCTAGTCGACATGTCTGTCCTCAAAACTTGCCCGGTCGACTCCTCGATTCACCATCCTGACTCTTGACTTGCTCGGTCGACGCCTCATCTGACCTTCCCGTCTCTTCAATTCTGACGTTGCATTAATGGGGGACACGCGTCGTCCTCTTATTGGCCCTCGAGCAGCTAACTAGCGCGTCTGTTGGCATTTCAAATTTTTGGCGGCCCTTGGGTCTATATACATGCCCCTTCTTCTGCATTTCGTCCCTACTGCCTCTCCTCAAGCCTTCGACGTTTCAGAGCTCAAGCATCCCCAACAAAACTTCGTCCCTGCCATTCCTTGCATTTGTGCTCGAAAAAGTAGGCCTGCCTTCAACTGGTAAGTTCTTTGAGCCTCGTTTTTGCTATTTCAGTCGGTATTTCACATATTAGGGCACTAAATCCATAGGCTTTAGGGCATTAGGCACCCAAAATCGTCCTTAACCCTTCACTCGCCTTGTTGTTCTTCATTTTCTGTGATGAACACTAAAGAACTGGGGCGGACCGGGCTCCAGGTCTTTCTTTGATCCAAAAATCAATTGGACCGGGCAAATAATCAGTTTGTCCCAACCTTAGTAGAAACCGGGGTAGCCAAAGGACTTGGCCGCTCGACCGGGCTAACATCTGGTTCGCTTGAGCGACCGAGCTCCTTAGTTAGCCTTTAAACCGAGGTGGTTTGGCACTCTTTCTGACCGAGCTAAAGTCAAGCTCGTTTTGCGCGACCGCGCTCCCACTTACACTTGCCATCCTTTTCCTGCAGAGTCCAAGGGGACCACAGACCGTTACCGAGGCTCTCAAGGACCGAGCAGCCATCAATCCCCAGTCTGCCAAACCTCATCAACCGAGCTAAATTAATCGGCCATACATGGGAAAATTCCATTTCCTTGTTGACACCACGGCTGCCCTGGCCGCGTTCCGGGAGAAGTACGGTATCCCGGCCGATGTTCACTTAGAGCTCGCTGAGTTTGAGACAACCCCTTGGGGCAGATTAGACCAGTGCCCCTTCACCATGCTGTCTATCATTGAAGGAGGCCTCCGCTTCCCGGTCAACCCATTGATGACCGAATTCCTGCGCCGGACCAGGCTTGCACCCACACAAGTATCAACCAACACTTACCAAATTATCAATGGCGTCCACGAGCTAAACAACCGGCCAGGCACCAACTTAGGTTTAGCCGAGATACTGCGACAATACACCCTCGGGCACACCGGCGATGGCTTCGCCTATTATTTAAAAATTCGACCGGGCAAAGAGAAAATAGTGACCGGCACCCCAGATAAGGACTTGCACGATGATGACTTTTTCTGGGTGTCTGGCAACTATGAAACAGTCGACGTACCGGGCTGGTCAATTAGCAAGAATTTCGGCGAGACATGTAAGCCGTGCTAACTTGCCCGGTCGCTTTGTTTCTCTTCACTAATCTGTACTTAACATTTTTCTGTTTTCTTTTGCAGCAATCCAAGCCTTGCAAGCCAACTACCAATATCCCAACGTAGAAGCCATCCGGACCGTGCTCTGCTACCGCCACCGGGATTGTAACGGGCTGCTCGGCTACACTCCAACTTACAGATATTCAGCTCCACGCCGGAGCAAAGTTACAGACTTTCTCCGTGCTCCATCACCTCCTTCAGACCCAACTCTACCGGACGTGCCGCTAATCCGGTTGACCGAAGAACAAGAGATGGCAAAACGAAGCCGCATCAAGAACCTCCTCACAGAAACTTCAACCGAGATACCGAGCATCATCACCCGCTCTCCAGCTGCCGGTCAATCCAGCGGCGCCGTGGTTACCTTGGCATCTCCAGCCGCCGGGCAAGCCAGCTAAGAACCCCGCCGTGCTGGGAAAAGGCCTCGCGCAGATCCTTCTTCCAAGCTAGTTGAAGGGCTGACTACCGAGCAACCCGCCGTCACCGTAGACCCAACGCCGGCGTGGCGACCATAGCTCAAACACCGGGGTAAGGAGATCCCGGCAACAGCCTCCGTGAAGGGCGATAAAGAACATCTACTTGCCGTTGACCTCTCCAAGGCCCTTCTACTACCGAGCGACGTGGTCGGCAGCGACCATGTTCCAGACACTCGGTTGGTGAAGTCGGCCGTGAATACCATGACCAGGGTAAGAGTCTCAAACTTCTACTCAAATTTTCACAAGTGTTTGCACGGTTTCCTCTCTGATCAATCTTTCTTGCAGGCCATCCAGAAGCAACACTTGGTCATGGAGCGAATTCATCGACTGCGGCAGAGGGCTAATGACACTGCCAGCCAAGTCCAAAGTCTTCAAACCGAGCTTGGCCGAGCAAAGTCTTCACTGCAGATTGCTAACGCTGACAACACCAAGTTGCTCGGCTAGCTTGGCGACGCTGAGAAGAGAAGGGATGAGCTCCAGGCCGAGCTGGACGCACTCAAAAAGTCAAGGGAGAAGGAGTGCGAAGACGCCAACAACGCCAGCTTTAAGGAGGCTGAAGACAGCTACAAAAAGCAAGTCTTTGCCACACAAGACATCTACTTTAAAGCTGGTTGGAAGTCTGCCTGTGACCAGCTCGGCCAAGGTCCCGAGACCGACGTATTTGCCTCTCCGCCAGCTGCCTTCCTACCGGTGTACCTTGTGCCATATGCCAACGACGTCTTCAGTGCGTTGTAGGCTGAAGCCGAGGAAGAACTCGCCAAAGATACCGAGGCAAATGCCGAGGAAGAAAGTAGCTAGGAGCAGCCCGGTGTCCAGAAGCAAACACCATCGGTCAACCTGGAGGCAGCTGATGACGAATTTACCAACCTTTCCCCCTTAGCTTAGCTTTCTTTCCCTTTGCTTTTTGCTTTGCACATGTAACCGGGCTGTCTGCCCCACCTCTTGTACTTATTTTCAATCAATGAAAAAGCTAAATTTCATCATGTGTTTGCACGGTCCTTAAGTCTCATAACTTCGGCCGAACAAAATACCACGGCAAGACAAACCACATTAATTAACTCACATAACCGGAAAAAACATCTCGGTTTGAATAACGTAGTTGAACAAATCTTCAACTCTTTCAATCGGAATAAATCATCTCGGTTGGAATCTAAGAGTTGAACAAAACATCAACTCCTTCAACCGGAGTAAACATCTCGGTTGGAATCTGAGAGTTGAACAAAACATCAACTCCTTCAACCGGAGTAAACATCTCGGTTGAAGATACCTAAGTTGAACAAAACATCAACTCGTTCAACCGGAGTAAACATCTCGGTTGAGAATACCTAAGTTGAACAAAACATCAACTCGTTCAACCGGAATAAACATCTCGGTCGAGAATACCTAAGTTAAACAAAACATCAACTCTTTCAACCGGTGTAAATCATCTCGGTTGAGAATATCTAAGTTGAACAAAACATCAACTTTTTCAACCGGAGTAAATCATCTCGGTTGAGAATATCCAAGTTAAACAAAACATCAACTCTTTCAACCGGAATAAATCATCTCGGTTGAAAATCTCAAAACTCAAAGCAACAATAAAAATGCCAAGGCAAAGATAAGTCACTTCTATATATTGACAAAAATGAATATTACATGAAGTGTAAGGCAAAAAATTCCTTTGCACAAAAAGAAAGCAAAAGCTAGAAATAATACAGTTGAGGTTGGCCGCATTCCATGGCCGGGGTATTCCTCTACCATCCAAGTCCTCCAAGTGGTATGCCCCCTTGCCCGCCAGACCGGTTATCTTGTAGGGTCCTTCCAATTTGCCCCTAGCTTGCCTTCACCTGGCACCAGGGTATTGCCCATCTTTCCTCAAGACCCAATCACCTACTTTGAACGGTCTGGGGTGCACCGTTTTGTTGTATTTCCTTGAAAGCTCTTGTTGATAGGTGGCCACGTGGATGAGAGCCTTTTCCCGACGCTCTTCCACTAGATCCAGTTCCAGGGCAATGGCCTCGGCGTTCAGCTCGGGCTCAAAACTTTCGCTTCTGAGGGTGGGCATGCCAACTTCCAAAGGTATGACCGCCTTCATGCCATAAGCCAAAGCAAATGGAGTTTTCCCGGTAAACCGCCGAGGGGTTGTTCGGTATGCCTAAAGGACGCTGGGGAGTTCCTCAGCCCACTTACCCTTTGCCTTCTCCAGCCGTTTCTTCAACCCTCAAGTATGGTCTTGTTTGACGCCTCGGCCTGACCATTAGACTGCGGGTAAGCCGGAGTAGAGTTGTAGAATTCAATCTGTAAATCTTCACAAAACCC